>JAJJBR010002953.1:199403-233120 GCA_022817965.1 Solanum lycopersicoides | reverse complement strand
CTACGTTTAAATGTTATGTGTTGTTTGCAAATGTGAAAAGTATGATGATGTATGTTATTCTCATGGCATAAGCTTCCTATTCCAAATCTGGAAAGCTCACTGACTTTCCTAATCCAAATTTGGAAAGCTCATTGACTTTCCTAATCCAAATTTGGGAACCTCATAATCTCAATTTGGCAAGTCCACTGACTTGACTTCCAAAAATCATGTCGTTCGGAAAGAGCTATTCTTTCTCATGCATGTCCTTGGTGTGTGCTTGCATATACCCATAATTAGTACAAGTGTGTACTAACCCTATACATCTATACTATTTTAGGTGCAGGCACATGTAGGCGATAGAGCTACAGGATCATTGTTGCAGCTATCCGGACGTCAGCATTCATCCGGAGTTTGGTAGGTCCTCATACTTTCGAGGATGCTACTGTTTTACATTCCAGCTTAGTTTTAGAGTTGAGCTAGTGGAGCATGTTCCACTAGCGTTTCTTTCCTGTTTTGATTCAGACTTTGTATTGGACCGTTTTGGCAATTATACAATTAAGATTTATTGAACTATTCCTTTCATTTGATTATCTCTTAATGTTAGATGGTTGATGGTGAACAAATTACGAATGTATTAGAAATGTTTAGTAAGCAATATTTAGAAACAAAAAGTTTCAAATTTTCCGCTAAAATTAACCTATGTAAAGTAAGAATGACGTAAGTAGGCTTGTCTGCGACCTCTGAGAGGTCAACAACGCCGGTCTCGTCTGGGGTGTAGATTCCAGTCGTGACAAAGTTGGTATCAGAGCACTAGGTTAAATTCCGAGAATAATGAGTTCACATCAACCACATTGAGTAGTTTCAAAGTCATGGTAGTGAAGTGCACCACTATCTTGAATTAGAGACTGCATGATGCGTAGGAAAATTTCCCTTCATCTAATCTTATCGTGCTTTTCCTAATGTCTGAGTTCTTGTGTTATGAGCGTGTCTAACATCAACCCTGTTGTTTTTCAGAGAATGAACCCTAGGAGGGCTATTGGTCAGAGGAGGAGGGGCAGCTGCTGGGGGCAATCGAGTTCCACCCCAGGCCCCAGCTGAAGGAGTGGCCATGCCGTTAACCCAGCTGGGTTGACTGATGCTGAGGTGAGGGCATCTTTGGCCCAGATGGCACAGGCCATCACGATGCAGGATCAGGCTATGACTGCCCAAGTCAACCGGCAGGATGTTCAGAGGGAGAACCCACCGGTTCGCAGCATGGCTGACAGACTGCGAGATTTCACGAGGATGAACCCTCCCATATTCACAGGGGCTAAGACATCGGAGGATCCTCAAGAGTTTGTAGATGAGGTGCATAAGATCCTGGTGGCTATGGGGCCACTGATATTGAGAAGGCTGAGCTGGCTTCCTATCAGCTCAAGGATGTTGCACAGACTTGGTGCAAGATGTGGCAAGATAGTCGTGTCTTAGGTGGAGTGCCAGTCACTTGGGAGCTGTTCAAGACAACATTTCTGGAGAGGTTCTTTCCCAGGATATGAGGGAAGCCAAGGTTGAAGAGTTCATCAACCTTAAACAAGGATCCATGACAGTCAGGGAGTATTCCCTGAAGTTTGTTAAGCTATCCAGGTATATTACTTTCCTTAGTTTTAATAGCAAGATTGAGGAGAGTACTGAGGCTTGTTGAATTATCCAGGTATGCTACTTCCCTGGTTTCGAACAGCAGGGATGAAATGAGTAGGTTCCTCACAGGAATCAATGGAGACCTGGAGGAGGAATGTCGGTCTGCGATGCTCCATGATAATATGGACCTTTCCAGGTTGATGGTGCATGTACAGCAGGTGGAGGACAGCCGTAGAAAGAGGGTATTCGTGATGTTAGGAGGCCTAGGCCTCAAGATCAGGCAGGTCCCAGCCACGGAGGCCACAGAAACAACATTGGCGTCAGTGAGCAGCCAAGGTTTAAGAAGGGACTCTCCCACCAAAGGGAGTCAAGTTCATCCAGTGGTCTCTATGATAGGGATTCCGAGTCCAGAGATAAGAGAAACAATGAAGTATATACACCTAAGGAAAGGCAACCTTGCAGGAAGTGTGGCAGACAGCATGGAGGAGAGTGTATGATGGTCTCTAACGCTTGTTACAGCTGTGGAAAACCGGGACACATGGTGAAGGATTGTCCGGATAGAAGAAGTCAAGAACAAGGGAAGGAGAGAGTTCAGACTAATGGCCCAAATGAAGAGGCTCCAAGGAAGCAACGATTCTTCGCACTCAAGTCTAGGGGTGCAGGGGAAGGCACTTCTGATGAAGCCTCGGGTGCGTATCCTTAATTAGCCTTTCATATATTTGACTGTGTATGGTGTTTATGCCCTAGTATGAGGTTAATATGTTTGAAGTCATCATGTTGGTTGCTGATTTATATGACTTTTATGTTGACTTATGATGTATGCTTTGATGAGACTAGTTTAGGGAAGAATTCCTTAGTCTATTAATGTGAAGCTACTAGTAGGTTTCAAGGATGTGTACCATCATGTTAAGATGTGAATCAGATATTCACCCATGGAAGTATTGAAGTACCTATATGTACGTTCTATAGATGACATACTTATTGTTAGTAAAGAGTAGTGTCATTCGGGGACGAATGTTCCTAAGGGGGGATAATGTAACAACCCTAAAAAAATGAATAAGCTAAATGTTTAAGGTGTCAAGAATGCTTGCGATTAGACCAAGGTTCACACGGATTGATACGCGTAGAACCAGACCTCAGAACCCTTACTACGACCAAGCCAACTAACTTGGGGAGTTAGTTGAACTTGGAAAGGTTGGAACAAACCAAGTAAGGCTCTCGAAAATGAAGATTTAATCGAAGGAGTCTTTACCGGACTTAAAAAGAAGAAATTTTAAGTTTTGAGGGTCTAAGGGTAAAATGGTCTTTTACCAGGCTAGGGGTAATCGTAATTACCCTAAATATATAATTAATTAATTATTTAATAAAGTGGAGGGCAATTTGGGGAGAGAGAGCCGAAATTGGTCTCTTGAAATGAAGTCTTGCTCCACCCGGGTTCGAACCTAGGTGGAGCAAGGATTTAATATGATTTTTTTTATTATTGGTGAATTAATTTAATAAATTTATAATTAATGGCTGATGTAAAAAGGAAATCAGATTTTATTATTATTTATTATTTATTTACTTATTAATTAATGTTTTTTTTAAATTGACTAAGTCTTGCCAACTATCCTAGTTTTAAGATGCACTATCTCCACTATCTCTCTCCCTCAAGCCTAAATCTCTCTCTCTCTCATCCAAATTATTTTTCTTGGCTGCAAAAACAGAAGATAAAAACATTAGAAAGCAATCAAAAGTTCTCTAAACTCAAAGAACTTACAAAAAAAAATACAAGCAAGCAAGCTAACTTAAGAAACGAAAACTTTGCATCATCTTCTCGACGGGTTTGTGTTGAAGGTTTTGGGGAGGAGTTTGGCAGCACTTGGAAGGTGTGGAAAGCTACAACAAGGTATGGGTTTTCTCTCTTGGAATCCTATCTCCAAGAGGAATTTCTTTCTACAAAAGTCGACATATGAAACTAGGGTTGTCCCCTTGAATGTTGAACTCCTTATCCCTAGTCTCCTTCCGATTTCAATCTAAATTAGTTTAGAAATCATGTTGTTGGTATGGTTGCTGGTAGCTAAGTGTGAAATATGTTCCTTGTGATTTTATGTTTGGAAATAGCAAGCATGTTCAATGATGTCAACCGAAAATGATGTGGTGCAATGTGTAAAATGTTTGTTGTTGTTATCCGTTTTGAAGTCTTAAAATGGCTTGTTTGATGATTGAAATTATTGTGCATAAGGTGTGTAAATTGTGATGTTAAATAAAGTGTAAGGTGGCTGATCATAAGTGAAAAATCTAAGCTAAAACAACAATGAATCTACACCTAAGAATATGTTAAACGAATCATGAAAGTACCTCAAAACGAACGTATGAATGTTGTTAAAAAAAGGCTAGAAAATTTAATAAAATTTCTAGCACTTGGTGATGGAATTTTCGGCCAGAATACTTAAGGTTGAGAGGTTTAAAAATATATTTAAAATATGTGAGGTCAGTGGGGATTGAACCAAAGACCTCACTACATGAAAGCTGGAAAAAAAAAAGAGGCGTGGGATTCGAACCCACAACCTCTCGGTCAAACAAGAGAGTAAGAGGGAAATTTAAATTAATAAAAATAATGGGAGGAGTGGGATTCGAACCCACCACCTCTTGGCTGAAGAAGGAGACAAAGATAGAAATTAAAAAGAAAATAAAGTGAGGCTGTGGGGGCTCGATCCCACAACCTCACTGCCAACACTTAAGTAGTTAACTTTTAAATGAAAATGAAAATAAGGAGGCTGTGGGGGTTCGAACCCACAACCTCTAAGTCCCAAGCAAAATAAAGAAAAAATAAATAAAGAGAGGCTGTGGGGGTTTGATCCCACAACCTCCTGGTTAAGCCGAAATGGACAAGGAAAATAAATGGGAAAATAAGAGGGGGCTGTGGGGGTTCGAACCCACAACCCCTCGGCCAAAGGAGAGAAGTTCTAGAGAAAAGGAACTAAAAAGAAATGTTGATGTTGGGGTTCGACCTAGGGTACCAATATCATGAAGACTAAAAATAAAGTCAAGGAAAAATGTAAGTATTGTCCAAGGGATTCGAACTTGGGTTCCCTTGCCCAAATTTCTGTATTGATACATAAATCATACGTGAATTAAATGTTCAAGAATAATGCCACCTACTTAGATCGAAATTGATATCTTGGCATATATACAAGATACATAAGTCTTGTACTACATAATCTTAGGAAGATATGAGTCACTTAACGAACTATGAATGAAGCCTCATGGCTTGTATGTATAGACCTATAAGTCTAGCATATGCTTAAAAATAAGTGAAGCTAAGATGTATGTAAAGAAACGAAGAAACCCTAGAAGGGTTAAGTAAGAGTGTGAAATACACAAATGGCCAAGTACATGGCATATGATGAAATAAACTTTCACGTAAAATGGGGTGAGTAATTATGAAGAGCAATTGTGCTAATGTTAATGAATGTGGTGACAACATGATATGAGGCTAATGTAAAAGATGAGAACAATCTCAAATGAGCCTAAGTAATGGTTACCAAAACGTACTCACCTATGAGAGTGTAAAGTTAATGAAGAGACCAGTCTCTATGAACACTCTAATAAAAGTATTGAGATTAACACACTTAATACTAACGATGATATGAGAAATCATCTATTGAGCTATGATGTCCTCATACTAGAAGCCAGCTTCCATGACGTATGAGTTGAATGTAATGGAACTTTATACTGAGCACCGATAGACTAGCTATGAGCGGTGATGCCTTCTTTCGGGAAGCGCAGAGGTTCACGTAACTCTCATGAAATGAGACTGTCCCGCTTGCCGGGTATGGGTCTCCTTATCTTCTGGTCTTCGAACCTATACTGCCAATATAGGAATCTGGCGGGGTTAAATTCCCATGTACGCTAGCATGTTTTGGGTCACCTTGGCTGGTGATTCCACCTCTTTTCGGTGTGGGGGAGACACTGGATTTCATGATGCTCACATGATCTATGTCGGTTAAAGTTAAAGTTCCCAATGAATGAATGAGGCCAGCCTCAAATGAAGCACATAATGAAATGAATGATACCAAAGGTGTTAGAATAGGATAATCAAAAGGTGAGTTAGATTCAAGTAATGACATTAGGTCATTCTTTGTCATTGCACAACGAACCTAATGAAAGTCTTAAACTACATCCTAGGTATAGCTGGTGTTTACACTGGCCTATGAACGAAATAAAATGGAGTACGTATGAATGAACGAAGCAGACTCTGTGTTTGCTATGAAGAATCTCTAGTTGAGGTCCCATCTGTTGATCCCTCATTTCTGGGATGTCTTAATGTTAAGTCCATGATTCCGAGGTCTCATGGCATATGAATGAATGATATTAAAGGAGTTATGTGCTACATACAAAGTGTGTTGTAAGCTATATGATATGTGCTACGTTTAAATATTATCTGTTGTTTGCAAATGTGAAAAGTATGATGATGTATGTTATTGTCATGGCATAAGCTTCCTATTCCAAATTTGGAAAGCTCACTGACTTTCCTAATCCAAATTTGGAAAGCTCATTGACTTTCCTAATCCAAATTTGGGAACCTCCTAATCTCAATTTGGCAAGTCCACTGACTTGACTTCCAAAAATCATGTCGTTAGGAAAGAGCTATTCTTTCTCATGCATGTCCTTGGTGTGTGCTTGCATATACCCATACTTAGTACAAGTGTGTACTAACCCTATACATCTATACTATTTTAGGTGTAGGCACATGTAGGCGATAGAGCTACAGGATCATTGTTGCAGCTATCCGGACGTCAGCATTCATCCGGAGTTTGGTAGGTCCTCATGCTTTCGAGGATGCTACTGTTTTACATTCCAGCTTAGTTTTAGAGTTGATCTAGTGGAGCATGTTCCACTAGCGTTTCATTCCTGTTTTGATTCGGACTTTGTATTGGACCGTTTTGGCAATTATACAATTAAGACTTATTGAACTATTCCTTTCATTTGATTATCTCTTAATGTTAGATGGTTGATGGTGAACAAATTACGAATGTATTAGAAATGTTTAGTAAGCAATATTTAGAAACAAAAAGTTTAAAATTTTCCGCTAAAATTAACCTATGTAAAGTAAGAATGACGTAAGTAGGCTTGTCTGCGACCTCTGAGAGGTCAACGACGCCGGTCTCGTCTGGGGTCTAGATTCCAGTCGTGACAAAAGGCTAATGTGAATATATGTGATGACTAAATATGATTAGTTAAGGGAATAAATGCTTAGCACAAAAAGGGAATGTAAATGAGATGGAGGTCTCACGTTCAGTAAGTCCGGCCTCCCATAGGGGATTCCTCACGTTTAGCAAGTCAAGATTTCCCAAGATATGTGTTTTTTCAGTAGATGGAAACCCCCACGTTTACTTAGTTATGATTTTTATTAACAATCTCCTTGACCCTTAACTATGTGCCCACATAGGACTCTAGCTTAGTTCATACACTTAGACAGCTATGTACAAAATGTTACACCTTAAGCAAGTGTTAACCGTCTAATTTTGGTGTGGGAGTAGAACACCGGACTCCATGTAGGTCTAATGGACTCATGTGGGTTATTGCAACCTCTTTCCCTAATGAAAAAGTAAATGAATAAAGAAAATGTATGAACTCTCTCTAGGGCTTTCTTAATGGTTTCTACGTAGTGTGAGAGAGTGTATGGGACTTGTGGAATCCTAAGGGATTGTTCTAGTAGTGTTCTTTTATTATTATGATGATTATGACTTATGTTATTAAGCTATGTATTCTCTTTATGACTAGAAAATGTCATGATGAAATAGGAGGTTATGATGGTATGCATGACATAGGTTTCTTAATATGATACTTAGCTTTGAATAGGGATATGTGATTCTATTCTTTGCATTCTACATGATGGTTTGATATTATGGTGGGGTGGCTTATAATGTTTACTATATGTGTATGTTGGGCTTAATTGATGAAAACATGTTTTTGACAAAATGTCCTTTTATACATACATTGGTGATTTTCATGCATAGAGGCCATACTTAGTACGTGCGATGTACTAACCCATATTTTCTTCTCTTTTCCCCAAACATTTTATGTTCGGGCCGTTGAGGATTTCAAGGCCACACTTTCAAGACACTTAGACTTGTTTCTCCAGGTTGGTGAGACCTCATGTCCGAGGCTAACACCTATATTCTAGTTTTCTAGTTTTGTTATGTTTGAAAAACAATATTGTACCTTTGTAATTCAAGACGTTCTCATTGATGGATGGGCTAAGACCCATGTTTCTATTCCTTTATGACTAGATGGTATATTGTGACGATGTTAGATGTTATTTTCCTTATATGAACTAAAGTTGAACTTCCAAAGTAAAAGTTTTAATTTTTCCTCATTTTTTTCTATGATACATGCTATGACGTATGCTAAGGGCTTGTATAGTACATCTTCGAGGTCGAGTACGACGGTAACAACTAGGGGGTGCTCTCGGGTCGTTAGAGGTTCTGCCATTATGGGATGAATTGGTAATTCACCCCAAGTCCTAATAACTTGGGGGAAGGTTATTAAAAGTTTATGAATGCATTTTTAGAGTATTAAAACTGTAAAACTCTATTTTTCATTCAATTATTTCAAATCCCCATATACAAACTTCCCTTCCCCTAAAAAGGCTCTCTCTCTAGAAACCTCCATCGGAGATGAAGAACTCAATCTCTCAAGGTCATATTTTCAAGGCTTTTCAAAGGATTTTCGTGGATTTTTCTCTAATAGGTATGGTGGTTTTCATCCTTATCAAATTTTCCATTCAAGGGCCAATTTAGAGGTGATTTCATATTATGAAAATATTAGGTTTTATGCAATATCATGGGTTCTTTCATAAAACGATTTCAAATTATTTCTAATGACAAATCATGATTTTATTGGTGAATAATTGATCATTTGTGATGAAAATACTCTACGAACCTATGTATTCTCTCAATTTCTAAATTGTGCCTTTGTAAAGTGGGTTTGTTGATCATGAATACTTATGAATGATTTATGTATTTATTGCTCAGAGTGATTGAATTCAATCACTATCTATGCCTTAATTATGGCAGATAGTTGGTGTGTTGATGATTTGGGATTCATGGCCTTCAAGCCATAGTATGATGAATTTAGTTATGATCATGGTGTCTTGTATCTGAATGTGAATTATTTATGTTGATATGGATATAGAATTTTGTAATTATGTTATTACTCTTTCCAAATTGTATTTATCCACTTGAAAGGTTGAGGTTTTAATTTACTATGTACATTGTGATCATGGCCTTGAAAGGCACAATATGAATGCTTAATGTATGAATATGATGAGAATTAGATGTTTGTGATCCTTATGAATGAATTATGATCATGTTTTGTAGGCAATTGAATGAATGATGATGAATATGTGAAAGGTTATTCTAACAAACACACACTCGTGAATGACTGAATGATTAATGAATGAAGTTCTCTAATAATTTTAGTAAATATTTAGTCTATTGAAAGGCTATTCGCAATTGTACTCTAATGCGTAAAAAGACATGTTGTGAAAGACTTTCTAAAAATAAAGGATTCCTAGGTGAAAGTGTATTCTAATCTTTGAATCTCTGAGCTTTCCAATGAATGAATGTTGTGATGGGATTGATGCCCTCACGTGAGTTGAGGCAGGGTATCTAGTCACAATCCTTGTATCCCATTTTAACGAATGTTGGGTTTGAGATAGATACCCGCAGGTGAGTTTAGGTGGAATATCTCATAGCAATCTCTTATCCTATAATGAACAGATGTGATGTATGTCAATTACTCTCTAGGGAATAATGCCAAGCAACAAGTGGATATGGACTGAGTTTGGTGCTCATACGTAGTTGAGGCGGGGCACTTAGTAGAAATCTATTGATATGGATACTCATACGTTATTTTAGGCGGGATATCTAGTAGAAATATCCCTATCCCATAAAATATGTGCCCACATAGGTCTAGCTAGTGGATCCACTAAAGCTATAAAAATGATGGTCCTCATATCTAAGTTCGGTTAGGGTGATACAAAGATTCTATTTTAAGTTCTCATGGTCTATGTAAGTTAAGGCTTACCCCCACAAATAAATGAACTATTTCTTCTCAACGATGCACTACTAGGTGTGGGTGATAGAATGGGTTGCAACCTATGCATTGCACAAGTAGCCTCTGAGAGTGTTCATTGTGTGTTCTTTATAATGTTAATGAAATGAATTGACTCATATGATGATGATTATGAAATTTTTGGCCTTATGTCTATTGAATGAAGTTAGTCTTTATTTGATGAAGTTAAAAAGATGTTGATCTTATGTCTAATACATGAATGTGTCCTTAATGAAGTAAAGGAAGAATCTTAGCTTAAATGCTTAAATGTAAAGATGCATGTTATACTTGGATTGTATAGTGAGTACATCCTTGTTATGACTTGTTGATTATGAATGTGCCTATTCAATGGTGACTTCAAAAGAGTACTTAGTGTGAGTAGTGATATGGGATGCTACTTGCACATTGCACAAGTATGACTTAGAGTTTTCTAAGGTGATGGTCTTGATGTGATGATTATGCCTTATGTAATGTTAATGTTTCTTATGTGTTACTATTATGTAAGGATGGAATGTTTGTATGGTGAGTTCATCTTTGGTGATCTTCGAATGATGCTTTGGTGTGGATGGTGGTATGGGACGTTATCCATACATTGCACAAATTTTCACCTGATGGTTGCTTGAGGTAAATTCATAAGGTAAAGGAAATGGTTTAAATGGGGAGTATGTGATAATATGGAATCATGAGTGGCATGTTAATTATGATTGAATATTATTACTCTTATACTTGTATTCATGAAGTTTTATCAAAACGTCATAAAAGCATGGTTTACAACAAAACGTCCTTTTAAGTATGTTTTTGTATGGCTATCATACTTAGTACTTAATTGTGCTAACCCATTGTTCTTCTATGTTTTACTACAAAGTGTAGGTTCCGGAAATTGATTGCATTGACTTGTTGAAGCTTGAATTAGAGAATTTCCAAGACATTTCTGGTAGGTCTTCATTGACCGAGGGCAAGAACTTAGAAGTTCCTTTCATTTCCATGTAAAAGAATATTCTATTTTACATTGTAATGGGTTGTGTCCCTACTTATGTTTTTAGATTGTGTCTAAGTGTAACGACCCGCAAGTACACCCTAGAAGTTAGGGCAATCCTTAGGTCGGAACAAGGCGTACTTGACCTTTCAAAGGTCTTATACTACCCTCTTAGCTATCATTCATTATATATGAAATGAAAAATTGTGCGAAATTAAACCTTTCATGATAAATAATAATAAAGAAAACTTCTGTTATAAATACTAAAGATAGTCTCATAGTCACTAGCCAACTTAAGTACACGACATAAATATCTTAGGGACACGACCCTTTACATTGAAAGAAAATACATATAAGTCTTATACTAGTCTTAAAGAAGAACTAATGAAAAATGTACTATGCCCTCGAATATATGAGGACTTACTAAGTCTTGAGAGAGTCGACTCCCAAGCTTGTCTTCTACCCTTCAACTTGCCTCCAACCTATACTTATAGAGAATAGAAAAGTATGGGGTTATTACAAACATTGTACTAAGTATGGAATTATGCAAAATTATGCAAACAGAGACAATTTAGTTGAAACATACAAGTCATGCTATTTTTATAAAAACCTTCATGAATTAAGTTATGAAACATCATATAGTATCATCATTATCACATAAGGTAAAACTCCAATTTTTCTTAACATAAGAACATACTTACCGTGAACCCGAAAGTCACACATGAAATACTCCTATCCTAAGTTATCCTAAGACTCCCCCAAGTAAGACACAAGGAAATTGTCCATACAACCTCCTCAATAACGACTTAGGAGATCCTTAAGACTACTATGGATAAGCATACTTGATTTCATTTATACAAGTCACCATTCAATATCAAAGACACTATAGAAACATACTTGTATTAGGAACTTCACATAAGAACCATCCTCCAAGACAACTCCCAAGTCACACTTAGTGCAATGTGAAAGTAGCATCCCATACTACTTCTTCCACTTAGTGTTCCATAGGAATTACCTTAGACTAGGCAAATCACATTCATCACATAAATAGATTTTATCATGAAAAACATAATATCAGCATGCTTCCTTAACATTAGACATAAAGTCACATAACTTTCATTTGCATCATATCATGACACATTCATACATTTCATATAAAGACACACCAAGACTCCCTCCAAATGTATAACTGTGCAATGGATAGGTAGTGTCCCATTCCACCACTTACCCTATGTAGTACACCTTTAAGAAGACTTAGTTCATTTACACACATTTGTGGGGGCTAGCTTTAACCGACATAGACCATGAGATCTTGACATGGAATCCCGATACTACCCTTACAGGATGAGGGATCCCTACTTTCCTAAGGTAGAGTCATATTCTTTAGCATTTACATGGGTTCTCAAATAGTTATACCTACGCAGGTACATAGTTAAGGTATAAGGAGATTGCTATTAAGTAACTCATTCTCTACTAACGAGGAGCACCCATCTCAAGATGTAGATTGGATACAACATCTGTACTCATGAAGTGTACCCAACCCTTATTCAAATCCTCTCGATCCTAAGCATAACTCCCCCACGGAGTCTTAAACATTTATTGACAATAGGTTAAGATATGACTATTGAACATCCCATATCAACTAACGAAGGGTATCCAACCTCCAACCTATCTTTGGAAAGCTCATCGAGAACAGTGAGGTTGCTACTAAACACTTCATCTCAACTCACGAAGAGTGTTCACCCCAAAATCCCCCTATTTCATACTTAGGAATAGTAGGGATGGTCTAGACACTTCATCTCTTCTAAAGAAAAGTGTCCACCCTAGAATCCCTCATTTTCATTCATTGACTTCATTCATGTATTCAACTATGTGTGTGAGTCCATGTGAGAACACCATTCACATTATAGCCCTTATTCACAACATTGACTTCTAGACATTCTCATACCCTCATTTATCACAATTTACACACTTTCAATTTACACACTTTCATACTTCACATATCAAATAAATACTTCATTTAGACATAAACCCTTCAAGATACTCATTTCAACCTCCTAAAACATATCATACATATACATATCAAAATCATCGCTTCACTTCACATATCATGCCTTCAAGGCCATTTTCACAATACTCATATAACTTCATAAACTTCAAGTAAACACCGCCACCAAAGGTGGACCATACCACTCAAGAGCATTTCATAATAAGGAATAAACAATATAGCCAACATACCATTCATCCAAACTTTAACTACCTATCCACAATTTATTCAATAATCCATGATAAAATAGCCCTTAGGGCAGTAGCCAAAACTCAATAAAACCACCAAGAAACAATAACTTTAATATAATCTAATCATGCTCATTAAATCGATTTCATTGGCTAAAAGTTGATGAAAAGACTAGACATGATTCCATTGGGGTTTTGACATTAAAATCATCATTTAAGATTAAGAACAACTCATATTAATCATTAAAACATATTCATGCAAAGACCCATACTTAGAGTCAAGGAATAAAGAAGTTTGAACTTGATTTTTTTTTTTGAAATCTCTTGGAAATGGCTCCTTGAATGAAAGGAGATTCAAGGATGACTACCATACCTTAATATGAATAAACCCACGAATTTCGTGAAGAAAACGTGAAGAACTTGGTCCTGTTCCATGGAGTTTGAAGCTTCTTCAATAGAGGTTTTTTGAGAATGAGTTTTGGAGAGATTTTTGGTTTGATATTTAGGGTTTGAATTTGTGGGTGAAATGAGGTTTAAAATGACCTAAATCATTCCACAAATTATCCCCAAAGTTCCCAAAAGACCTCTACACTATTTGGACCCTTTTTCCAACTTCTAATTTGACTTAAATATGGCACGACCATGTTTGGGTCCTCCTCGGGGACCCTTAAGCTGATCCCCAGGGTGTCGTTCTCGGACTTCTCGATCCTTTACATGTCAGTATAGGCATAGGAACCATGGATAAACAATTTCACCCTCAATTCATCCCCCAAAGATTCACCACAAAAATATTTGAACACACTAGTTTAACATTGACTAGTTTTCGGACGTCTTGGACGTTTGACTTCCAAACACTCCCAAACTTTACAAACTAACTTAAAATGCTAAAATACACTATTTTAGCTCATTATTAACTCATAAAATACATGCAAAACTCTAGTTCAACCTAGTTCATTTCGGGGGTGTAACACTAAGATGGACTCTAAGTTATAGACTTCCACATGCGTTAAAAAGTCTTTAATTTTGATACCTTTTAAATTGTATGATTTTAAATAAAATGTATTTAATTTCGTATTATTTCTGGTATCTTTGCAATGAATGAGATATAAGCATTGTACAAGACCCCTTGGGGGTTGAGTACGTCGTGTCACATCTGGGGCCTAGTCTCTGGTCGTGAAACAATGGAAGTCTAGAGAGGTGCCAATGCAACTGAAATGGCTCTCTCAATCATCCAGGGAACCTCGGCCTCTAGACAGGAAACCCACAAATCGGAAAAATAGACTAGGTGCCCCATCTTAAATAGCATGGCATGAGTTATTATGATTGATTTTATGATTATTATGGTTTTTGTGATGAAATCTTTCCTTGTTATATGAAATCCACATATTTCCAAGCTATGACTTTGTGATGTGGGTTTGTTGATGAAAGAATAATAATTTGAGATTAGTCTTGTAGTAGTTGAGTTAATTGAATCAGGTTATTATCCAAATATAAAGTAGTAATGTTAGATGTGCTGATTTAATATGATATTTGAATCTTGAGGGGAAAGTATATGAATTATGCATGTTTATGAAGGTTACGGATATGTTGAAAGAAAATATTAAGAGTAAAGCGATTATGATATGTTGTGTATTATTGAAAGGAAATTTTAATTTACACACCTATGTAAGATTATGATAATGATGATGGGATGATTGAAAGGCTATTCTCATTAACACATAATGAATATGATGTAAAAGATTTCTCACTTAATGATGATTCTACGGTTGAAAGATTTTCTCACCCAATTGAATCTAAATGAAGACATGGACGGTGAAAGGTTATTGTCCCCCATGATCTAAGGAGCAATCCTCCTAAACTCTTTTAAATTGATTGTCAAGGAAATCCTTCCATACATATGAAACAAGTTATGACTTAGTAAAGTATTCCGTGGGAATTATACTTAGCACCAAGTGGATATTAATATGAGATGGACGCCCTCACGTGAGTTGAGCCTGGTTTTTTTGAAGCAATCTGTTTAGATGGATTCCCTTATGAGAGTTGATCCCAAGCATCTAACAATCTCCTTCTACAATGACTACATACCCCCATAGGTTTTTTAGCTATTTGATCCACTTAAAGCTATGTTAACAATTCTACCTTAGGCAAATAGAGCAACCCTTTTTGGTGAGGGAGTCACCAGATTCCATGTTAATCTCACATGGTCTATGTTAGATAAGGCTAATTCCCACAAGGTGAAGCCTAGTATGAATTATTGCTACTCAAGAAGCTTTACTAAGTAAGACTGAGAGTATGAGATCTTATTCATGCACCACACAAGTAGTCTTTGAGTGTAGTTATGTTATGATGACTTATGTAATGAATATGTTTATGACTATGTTGCTAAGTATGTTTGATATGAGCTCTACTTTTATGATATATGATTAACTTGAATTGTTGCTATATGTATCTTTCCTTAATATAATTGACTAAAAGTGAATGTTCCTTTGTCTATGAGAAATAAGCTAAGAATGAGATGAAAAGATGGTAAACATAAATGAGGGCCTAAAGTAACTTGCTTAGAATGGATGGGATTATGTGATCTTAACTATGCATTGCAAAAGCTTCCCCTGAAGTGGCTCATGAAATATTTCACTTATGTTATGCTGAACTAAATTGCATTGATTATGCCTTGGTCTATGATGATATCTTTTATGCTTACTAGTTATGATTATTGTCTACCATTTTATAGCCTATGTCTTATAATGATGTCTCTTATGCTTATGGCTTATGTTTTCCCAATATTTTCGAAATGATAATTTAACTTCGCAAAGTGCATACATTCAAATGAAATGTAATTTTTATCATGTTTTCAATATTTTTATGCATGGCTATCACACTTACTGCATTTTTGTACTTACCCATATTTTCATACATATTCCCCAAGTGTAGGATTTAGTGATGTTCACTTCCATCCTCGTGCCTAGGTTCTAGTAGATCAAGAAGAAAATTTTTAGTGAGTCCTAATTGTATAAACGACTTTATCACCCATTCCGTTTGTGTCTTTCTTTTATTGTATGATGTTTTGTACGGGTTGTGTCCCTATGACTTTCATGTATCAGGCAAGTGTAGTTAGAAGGTTTAGAATGGTTCTAAGATTTCTCCAACAACGTCCAGCAGAGTCTTGTTCATAAATGTGAAACGTGCCACATTTATGAATAGGAAATCTCACTTCTTTGTTTCAAAGTCATGCCATAGATTTGAAATCTATTAAATTTATCTCCTATTCCTTATCCGACAGTCTTTAGGATATAACTACTTGAAAGGATCATGCTACAAGGAACAAGAGAGAAAAGGTTCGTTCTGATAACAATTATGACTATGTGACTTAATAGGCTTGATATGATAGACATTGATATTGTGTTTGGTATAAATGGATTGCATTATGGTTATTCCTATTTGATGGTAGAACCCGACATATTGATAATGAGTGTTGTAGTATGTAGAATGATTTGATGAATAGTGTGTTTTAGAAATACCTAGATGTGTTGAGTGAAAAGACTACTCTAAAAAGGGTAGAAGGGTAATTCACCTTGGTTTAGAATCATATTTTGTGATGGATGTAAAAGTTAGTAATGAGTTTCTCCGATCTTAGAATTTAAAGAATGTCTCTTACAAGTGTCTCTATAGGCTTACCCCCAAGGGGGAGATGATGTTCTTAGATATAAAGGTCATGAATGATCTTGATGTTCATAATTTAGGTTGACTTTAAATTCTCAGCTTGATAGGTGTAGTGAGTTTGGGAAGTTTTGTCCCAGTTTTGCAGACTCATATGAGATATTGAGTGGTGTTTGTAAGGTTGTTTATGAGCTAGAGTTTGCTAATGATAAACCTCTCTAATTTATAGAAACCCGTAGGGATCTTAGGCAGGAAAGTTAAGAAATAAAAGAAAGTATTGAAGTAGTTTCCATGAAAGTGTTAAACATTTATCTTTTAGTGAAGGTTTTAGGTGAGGGTGCTACTTGGAAGACCAAGGGCCAATAAGATGTCCCTATGTGCTCATCATTTTCCTTACATTCCACCTTTAGCTTAGAATTATCAGTCGCTCTTTGTTGTAATATGCTTTGGCTTCATGCGTGATATACCTTTTTTAAAGATTTCCTTGTGTTATGCATGTTCTTTAGAGAATCATGTTTAGTAACAAAATTACTTTTCATGATTTATGGTCCTCATATTGTTGTGCATTAGTATGAGTTGTCTATTCGACTTCATGAGATGAAATGATGAACATTCTTTAGTATACTTTTGATAATAAAATGCATATTTGTTCCATGATGTTGTGTTGATCTTTCTTTAGTTGGAGAAGGTAGTTCCTCCTATGGTTATGAGAAATGTTGAGTTTCAAACATAATGGGTTGTTAGATTTAGTTTCTGCTTACTTGTGTTGCATTGATTATGTTTTATATGCACTTGATGTTTCCTCCTTTGAGAGGTGCATTATTTCGACGTTTTATGCATAATGCGCTGTGAAAGGACCCTAAAAATGAAATAGGATGAAATAGAGGTTCATCTGAGTTTAATGGGTTGATAACTTGATAAATTATGATAAATATCATTTAAAAGGATTGTTTAAAGAATTTTGAAATAGAGTTAGTACAATTAAGCCCTGAGTATGTCAATCAGGCAAAAACATGCCTTAAAAAGGACATTTTAGTTGAAATATGATCTTCATGCTATTTCGATAAAACATCATGAATCAAGTGTACAAGACATCATACAAGTCAAACATCATCAAACTAAGTAATACTCTAATAATTCTCAACATATGACCATATTCATTAAGTAACCCATTAACCATTTAGGCTCTCTTATCAAAAGTTATCCTAAGACCCACCTAGGTAAGACATGAAGAGACCGCCAATACAATCTCTTCAATACACACCTAAGTGATCCTTAAGAATACAAATAATAAGGACACTTCCTTTTTCAACACAACCAACAAGTCAACATTCATTCATAAGACATAGAATTACCATAATATTCACATAAGAACCATACCGTAGGATAAATCTAAGTGACACTAGTGCAATATCAAAGTAGCATCCCATACTACTACTCCCACTTAGTGCTCTTTTAAAATCATCCTACACAAGGCACATCACATTCCTCAAGCCACATAACCTTTATTAACATTAGACACAAGACAACCATACTTTATTAACATTAGACATACCATCAACTTACTTTACTAGCATCATATAGAAACCCATTCATTCATTAACATTACAAGGACACACCAAGACTCCCTCCAAATGCCTACTTGTGCACTGCCTAGGTGGCGTCCCATTCCCCCACCTACCCTAAGTAGTACACCCTTAAGAAGACCTAGTTCATTACATTCTTTTGTGGGGGCTAGCTTTAACAGTCACAGGCAATGAGATCTTAACATGGAATCCTGATATTAACCCCTACTGGATGAGGTATCCCCACTTGCCTAAGGTAAGGTCATTCTTTTAGCCTTTACGTGGAACACCACTAGTGACTCCTATGCGGGCACATATTTAAGGGATATATATATTTCTTCTAGTACTACTTCTCAACTCACAAAGAGTACCCATCTAAAGAAGAAACTTTTGTATATTACATCTCTACTCACGGAGAGTATCAACCCCTTGTCCAATCCCCTCGGTGCTAAGTATTAATCCCCTCGGAGTATTAGACTTGCATTACATTCATTACTATAGTTTACAGGATTGCTACTACGTACTACATCTCAACTCACGAAGAGTTACTCATCCCAACCTATCATTCATTCATTCGAAAGCTATTAGGAACATTGAAGTTATTACTAGACACTACATCTCTACTAACGAAGAGTGTCCACCCCAAAATTCCTCATTCATTCAATAAAGATCAATTGAGAAAACCTTTCAATAGAATCCCATTCTTTACATTTTCATTAGCTATATTTATTCATTCATTGTGTGTTTATATGAGAGAACACCTTCCACATAAAAACCTTCATTCATGATATTCTCTTCCAAACATGACCATACTAAATTCACCATAATCCACACACAACCATACTTCATATTCACATTATACAAGATCACATATATATCACATTGCCCTTCACATTATATATTTTTTTAAGCCATGACACCTTAAACAAAGTAACCTTACTTTACATGAATAACTTCACATTTTACTGTAATGACCGGAGATTACCCCATAGACGTTATCGGCGTACTCGACCTCTAAGAGGTCTCATACAAGACCTTGGCATAATCTTCATTGCATAATGAACTCGAAATAATGCTGAATTTAAAACTTTTACAATAGAAGTTCAAACTTCCTTTTTATAAAGAAAATAGTAAGAATCTAATACCATTTTCACACATACATCATCTACTAATAGGAATACAACATAACGTCTTCAAATAGGGTCCTTAGCCCCTTAGAAACATTAGTCTTATAGTACAAAAGTACATAAGAAAAGACAACTAAGTCCATTGTATCAATAAATAAATTATAAAGAAACATCACGTCTATTAGTCCTCGGATATTTGAGGACCTACCACAAGTCTTGGATATAAGAAGTTCAAGCTTTCTTCAAAGATGTAGAAGCAACCCAATTAGTCGTAACCTATACTAATAATGAAAAAAGAGAAAGGGGTTAGCACAATGAATGCACTAAGTATGGAAATATGCATAAAATCTTTGACATATGAGAAGTGGACATTTATATGAAAAGTATGAATTTATGATGTTTTTGAAAGCCATTCACATCATCAACAAAACACATAAGGCAATACTCCAACAATGTCCAACTATATAGAATGTATGACCATAGCACTTCCTAAGGTACATTTGTGTAATGTAAAGTTAGCATCCCATAATACCAACTCTAACTAGCATCCCTTAGAAAACACCTTGGAAACACACATTACCTTTTTACATTCTATCATATCTCATAATCATAAGTGAATCACATTCATCATGAACCATGTTTGAATATATGAATGTACTCATTAAAATCATTATTCATTCAATATACATATTTTCATATCATTTCACAACTACAAGAACTTCCCACAACATTCATCTAAGCCTACTAGTGCAATGTACAAGTTGAGTTCCATACCCCTACTTTAACTTAGTATACTCATGACTAGTTCCTACTTCATTAATTACTTCATAATTTAGGGAAGATATACCATAACCTACATAGACCATGTGAGCTTACATTGAATTCGGTGTCATAAAGCCCACACCGAAAAGATTTGTTCTACTTGCAAAGGTTGAACCTACATACTAGCTACTATGTGGATCCACTAACTAAGTCCTATGGGGGCACGTAGTTATGGGATAGGGATATTTCTCCTAGAGACTCTACGTATTGCATTAAAGGAGGAGTCTCAATCTTATGAGTATCTCAAGGATTACCTAACCACTTGCATTTACGGAAGGGTCTTTTCCTCATTGCCAATATCCTCTTAGTGCTTAGTATACATTCCAAACTTACTACCATTAGTCTTGTTAATTAAATCTACATGTTTGAAGAAGTATTCTATCTTCATTCAATAAAATTCAACATAAAGCTCTTAGATTCATTAGGTGAGGATACACTTTCATCCTAGAATCAACATACATATGTGAGTAGTACTTTCACAATATAAATCATAGTGTTTTCATGAGAACTATACTTTCAATCAACACAAGATATTAGCCTCATCCCACATAATTCATGCATCATAATATGAATGGTACAAGAGAGTGGAAACCATCCAACAAAATCTTTCTTACATCCTCTCAAAATCCATGTGCCTTGCAAGCAAATTCAAAGTTCATATACTACATTCTCCAACATATATACAAAATCTAGGATTTACCCCCCTTTTCAGGGTTAGAATCAAGTATCACAATTATTACCATATTCATCATAATAGGCATGATAACAAGATTGAATAACTAATTAATCATCCATCACAATTTACTATATTCATATCTACTCAATTCTTCCACCAACATTCAGGAGATTAGGTCATAGGGTGCACATGAGTTCTTTCACAAATCAACAATTTATCCCAATATATTAATAATATAAATCACATAACATAAAGAAAACTTCTTTTGAGTGAACCCATTGCTAGATCACAATCCCTAGTTTTTTCTTCATAATACAATTTCGAAAATACAAGTTTTCAGGGCCTTCCTAGAGAAGCTAATCCATTAATCAACATGCCCATACCTTATTTGATGATATTCAATAGGTTTGAAGTGAAAGAGAGAGAATCATTAGTGCCCTAGCTTGAGATTTTTCTTGCTCTTCAATGGTGGGTTAAAGAGAGCATGTGGGTTTTGACTTTTTTTTTATTATGAGTTATGAGATGGAATACTTATTTTAATGTATTAATATATTTTTATACTAAACTAACTAATGTAGGTTGTAAATAAGGGTTAATTGAATGGATGACTAATTATCTAACTAACCCTCTCCTTAGGTGTGTGAAGGTAGTGAGGATTGTCCCATCGACGAGTCCCCGTCGACCGGGCGTTGATGCATCGACGGACCATCCTCGACACTTGTCGTTTGGGACAGAGACCAGGTTTTTCGGAGCCATCTTTGTGGACACGAAGTATGGACTCACGAAACCAATCGATAATGCGTGGGTCTATCAATGGCATGTCAATAGCCTCGTCGATCCTAAGCTATTTTTTTACAGCTTTTTGGACTCTTCCTTGGGTCCTTGGGAGGGTCCTAGGGTTTTCGTATCTTGACCTTTTTGGACTAGAATATCAGTTTAGGTCCTTCACCTTAAATTTCAACCTCCTTAGGGTATTAGGCTTTGACTTAGGTTTTAGTATAGGTCATGGAACATTCGCGGTGTTAAATTATCCCCCCCTTGGGAACATTTGTCCCCGAATGTCAACCAAGGTACCATCTAAGTTGAAAAACCATACCAACAGCAGACAAATCCTATTCATCAATCACAAAATATGCACAACTAAAATATCCCCTTTGAACACATAAAATTCACTGTAATGGGACAAATTTCTCATCAAACACAACATGTGGCATAAAACTCAAGTAGGTAGGGACTTATTATACCAATTAAACATACAAACACACCATTTTGTCACATAAGTAGGTGAGGAACTAACTTCTTCCATATCGTTCATGCTCAATACAACAATTTAGATCAACAGTGTGATCTCTTCATATTTCTACAACATGCTCACCTCATAAACATACATTTCAGATGAGAAACATAATTAGCATGAAAATTCAACACACAAACAAACACACACACACACACACACACACACATATATATATATATACATATATATATATATATATATACTAAGATATGGATTTTGAAAATAACATGCACATATAGGGAAGAATAATCAGATTCTTGTTACCTCAAGTTGGGATAGGAGCAGAAGAAAAGAGATAACGATAACGGGACATCATATCGGTCTCGGCCTCCCAAGTAGCACATTCCACGAGATGGTTCCTCCATAGAACCTTGATTGAAGATACCCCCTTATTTCTCATCATCTTCACTTGCCGATCTAGAATCTCAATCGGTACCTCCTCCTAGGAAAGGTTAGCATCAACTCTTAAACCTTCTAGAGGAAGGATTGACACAGAATCCTCTATGCACTTTTTGAGCATTGACACATGGAAAACCGGATGTACCGAAGTTGATTTCTTGGGTAATTTTAACTAATAGGCAACACTTCCGATAGTTGCAAAATCTCCCAGGGTCCGACATACCGGGGACTAAGTTTCACTTTATTCCCAAATTTTATCACCCCTCTCATGGGTAATATCTTCAAATAAACCCAATCACCTACCATAAACTCAAGGTTCTTGTTTTTATTTCCGGCATAGGATTTTTGGCGACTTTGGACCGTCTTCAAACGATCCCTTATGAGTCATACTTTCTCCCACCCACATAAATTGCTTTGGGACCTATTAGAGAAAAGTCACCTACCTAAAACACCCAATTTTGGAGATCTTCTTCTCCTCCCATAAAGAGCCTCAAAGGGTGCAATGACAATACTACAATGATAGATATTATTGTAGGCGAATTCGACCAATGGTAGATGGTCATCCCAATTACCTTTTAAGTCGATGGCACATGCCCGCGACATGTCTTCCAAGGTTTGGATGGGTCGTGCTGCCAAACCATCCTTTTTTGGATTAAATGCAGTACCTAGGTTTACCTTTGTATCGAGACCTCATTGAAATGATTTCCATAAATGGGAAGTTAATTGGTGCCGCTATGCGAAATGTTGACTATGGAACTCCATGAATTCTCACAATCTCTTTTAGATACAACTTAGCATAGTCTTCCACCGTATATGTAGCTTTGAAGGGAATAAAGTTGGCTGACTTTGTAAACCTATCAACAATAACTTATATCGAGTCATTTTGCATCCGTGAACGAGGCAAACCCACAACGAAATCCATATTAACATCTTCCTACTTTGAAGTGGGGATAGCTATATCTTGAGTCAACCCTCCCGGTCTTCGATATTCGGCCTTGACTTGTTGACAATTAGGAAATTTGGCCACAAATAACGCTATATCGCTCTTCAAACCATCCGACCAATAGATCTGTAGAAGATGACGATACATTTGGTGGTACCAAGATCAATTGAATATCGGAAACCATGAGCTAGATACATAATTTGTCTCTTAAGTCATTCACATCTAGCACAGACAACCTACCTTTGTACCTATGTACCCCATCCCCCCCTTGGGTGAAGAATACATTAGATTTTCTAAGGACCGATTCCTTCAACTCAATCAATAGAGGATCAAGATGTTGCTTTGACTTCACCTCCACAACTAAAGATGATTCGGAGGTATGATGAACCATAAAACCCACTTTTGGAGAATTTTCAAGTTAACAAACCCAACCGGGACGAACTAAGCACATCTTTTACCAACTCTTTCTTATTATCATCAACAATGGATACAGTACCACAATGGCTTATGATGTGAGTTTCATGTACCACAATGGCCTTCACGGGGTGTTACATGAAACTCACATCATAATATTTCAAAAGTTCTAACCATCTTTTTTGTCGAAGATTCAACTCTCTCTTGGTGAACACATATTAGAGACTCTTATGATTGGTGAACACATCTACATGCACTCCATGTAGGTAGTGTCTCCATAGTTTCAAAGCAAACACTACAACTGCTAGTTCAAGATCATAAGTTGGATGATTCTTCTCCTGCACTTTGAGTTGCCTAGAGGCATATGCTTTGACCATATCATGTTGCATGAGTACACAACCAAGAACTACTCGAGAAGCATCATTATATATGACAAACCCTTCGGTGCCCTCTAGCAAAGCCAATATCGGAGCAGAGGTGAGCTTGTCTTTCAACAATTGAAATTTATTCTCACATGGCTCCGATTATTCAAACATAGCCTTCTTTTGATTCAAGGCCGTTAATGGAGATGCGATGGATGAAAATATCTCAACAAACCTCCTATAGTATCTGGACAAGCCAAAAAACATCGTATGTCGGTAGGTCTCCAAGGTCTAGGTGTAAGACCTCGAAAATGAGATAAGGTGTCTAGAGCCTAACATGTTTGCTTTACTGTTATAAGGTCCTAAAATGCCTTATTATGTCATATAGAGTCAGTGTGCAAAGTTTGAAGTGATTTGGAAGTCGAACATCAAGGGACGTCCAAGACGTTCGACGAATAGTCGCTTATGTGCCTCATGTGTGTATACATGCCTAAATTGTGTGAAATGAGTCAAATAAGTCTTGAAATGATGTTAAATGATGTTTAAAGTTATTGTATGATGTTTCGTGAAGTTTGGAGGTCAAACGCCCAAGAACGTCCAAGACGTTCGAAAGATAGCCCTAAGACGCTCATCGTATGTCATGTTGGGGTCAAGGCTGTTTGGACGTCTTGTAGGTGTTTGTTTTGGATGAAACTTATGTGGTAGGTCTATAACATGTTAAGGTTTGTAATCGCGTTGAAACGTCCGGGTACGACTTCTAAAGGGCCCCACAAGAGGCCCCAAAAGAAGGACCTCAAGGCTGCCTAAACACTGCCTGGGCAGTGTCTCTTGACGGACCCAATGACGGACCGTTGGGCCCCCAACGGACCGTCAAGCAGGTCTCGTCGAAGGAGATTGCCTTGGTCAGGTTGTGAGCCAAGAAATTGGCTAAGTGTCCTGCGACGGAAGGCTGCCACGGCCCGTCATGGCCATGACGCCCCGTCATGGGCCACGTCGCGGCTGCCTGCGAGTTGGCTGCCTGCGTGCTGCCACTTAAAGGGGTGAATGGTAAATTCACCCACGTCCTAACCTGACTATAATAGGTTTAATTAAGTAATTTTAGGTGTATATAAGTCTAAAAACGTGATTAACCCATTCCCAAACCCTCTCACATATTTTAAGCCTTTCTCTCCAAAAATGTTCTCTCTAAAACCACCATTGTTGGTGAAGCTCAAGAACAGATTCAAGCTGGGTTTTCCATGGATGAATCATGAAGTTTTAGAGGTTTTCAACTAATAAAAGGTATGGTGATCCTTCATCTCTAAGTAACCTTTCACTTGGAGAGTTCTTCTCAATGTTTTCAAAGAAAGTTTATGATCAAAGTTCTTCTTCTCCAATCTAGCCATGGGTTCTTTCTCAAAACGTTTTTAATGATTAAATCATGATGAATTGAAGTTAATACAGTGATTTGAATGTTATTTCACTCCAATTGCATGATGAACCCATGTTCCTTCCAAAATTGGTTTAGCTCTTGCATGGGCTTTGTGATCTTGACTTGTTATCGATTGAATTATGATTCTCTTACGTTGAAGTGATGGTATATACTGTTATTTACATGAATTTATGTTGAATTGATGTTGAATGATGCATGAGGATCAATGTATGAAGATTTGAGCATGTTTAGCCTAGTTTTCTATAGTTCACTGTAACATTGGTTTTCTTGTGATCTAAAGTGAATTTCGATTAAGTTGTGGTTCTTGTAGCTACTGTTTTAGGTTAATACCATGGTTGAATTGTGGATATAAATCATGTATGACTAAAGTAGAAAAGGCTTGGTTTGAATTAATCTAGGCTCTTCTTGTCTATGAAGTTGTAACTTGTGATCTTAACGTTAGGTTAGTCGCTATAAGAATTGATTATGGTTAATGTCTATAGCTGCTGCCTATAATGAAATATGAGGATGAATTATATGTAATTAATACAATATGGGTCAATTCATGATAGGTTGAATATGATTAACCTATGTAAACTTACTTTCCATGAACTCCCTATATAAAGTATGCTTGTATCGACCTTAATGGCAAATTGTAGTAGTGTCTCATCTAGATTATGATTTCATTAGCTACTGCCTTAGGGTGATATGATTCATGAAATATGACCTATAATCCATATGAATGAAATTGATTAATGATCTATGTTATTCTACTTTCCTAGTATGTTGATATGTTGTATTATGTTATGGTAAAATCATGTAGTGACTTGTACATGGTTTCTTATATGTTTAAAGTACATTTAGCTACTGCCATATATGTATTTATGATGAATAAGGTGTATTGATCAATGATGATCAAAGGGTGAGAATTGGTAAGATGCTTATTCTCTTTACTCTTCTACTTCTCTATTCTTTAGAGTAATGTTGATGAAGCCTTGTATGGCATTGTGTGGTATGGTCCACTTATGGTGGCGGTGTTTACTTTATTGTCATTATATATGTGTTGACCATGGCCTTGAAGGCATATTGATGAACTTATGAACATGTGCTTAAGATGATACTATGAGAAGCTTATGCCTACTTTCCTATTCTAGTTGTGAATTAGGTGTGTGGCTATTGTATGAGCATGTGTATAATATGTTAGGGTATTGTATAGGTGCTGCCATTGATGTGTTAAAGTGGTTAATAACCTCTACCCATGTACCCTTATATGGAAGTATAAATAGCTAAAGTTAGGAGTCTTGATTTCATGGTATATATTGTCTGTCTCCTATGCTATTATGTGTTGTGTGCTATGTGCTTGAAGTATAATGTGGTCTAATAGTGGCTGACTTAAGATGTTATTGATAGCCATTATGTGATCATGTTGGTAATGTACACACACTCTCACTTACATGCATATTACAAGTAGTATAAGTCATTGTGTCTAAATGAAAGGTAGTTCTCATATTCACTAGTGTCTACTACTATGCATATTAAGGTGATGTTTATGAATGTATGATTTGTATTCCCTTACTAGGATGACTTGATAGGTGTACTAGTATGGACAAGGGTATGGGACCTTGTCTATGCATTGCACATGTATATCTTGATAGGATAGTTCCTAGGTTTGGTTCTTATGCATATGAAGGATGATTATATGAACATGTTATGAATATGATATGATGAAGTATGAATGTGTATAGTGTCTTAGTAGGTTTATATGAAAGGATTGCTCATATAGTTATGCCTATAGACTTATGCATTGATATATGAACATGTGTGACTTGATGTGTTATGTGAAAGGTTTGCTCACATCTATATATACACTCACACACATGGATGATCTAGTTAGTGAGAAGAGGTCCAACTAGGAGGGCCCAAGAATACTCCAAAACTAGATAGGTGCTTGAATATGCTATAAGCATATGAATGATGAATATCCTAAGACTATGTTTTATAAACAAATGTAATAAAGGCTTTTCAATAAAGGGAACTTAGCTTAGCACCGAGTGAACTTGACATTGAGAGGTGTTGACTTCCTTGGAGGAATATTCACCATTTGTCCCTTATAGAGTGTTGACTTCCCTTAGAGGAATAATCACCTATGGACCTACATATGGTGTCGACTTCCCTTAGAGGAATACTCACCTATGTACTTACATGAAGTGTTGACTTTCCTTGAGGAATATTCACTCATGTTTCTCATGAGGTGAGGCCCCATTACCAAATGGTATATAGAGGGAATACCTATCTCTTAGTTCCATAAACTATGCTTGCCACATAGGATCTAGCAAAGTGAATTCACTTGATATGCTAGCATATATGTTAATGTTCTACCTTGGCTAGGTAGGAACACCTTCCTTTGGTGTAAGGCTCTACAACACCAAATTCCATGATTAGCACCCATGGTCTTAGTGTCGGTTAAGGCTATGGTTTCCCTAAAGTAAAATGGACAATGGAAGTAATTGAATAGGATCCTAACTAGGAGGACTTAAGGTAAGTTACTTAGGATAGGTGGAAGTAATGAACCCATCTATACATTGCACAAGTGACTCCTTAGGAAGTCTTAGGAAGGTACCTTAATACTTATGATTATGTATGTGTCCTTTATGTATGATATTGTAGTCTTGGTTTGACTATGATTATATGTACTATACTTCTATGATGGCATGTGTTGTCTTGTGTAGATGCTATGTATGGTTATTCTCTTGTGTTCCTAAGGTGATGCATTGCACCAAGTATCCCTAAAGGATTACTTAGGAGATTAATGAATTGAAAGAAAGAGTTAAATGCTAAGAAGGGTGAGTTCACTATAAAGTGACCTTTATGTGTACTTATATTCTATATGTGCTTTTCATATGATGATTGGCCTTTGAATGTGTTGCTATGAAGTACGTGGATGATATAAATGATGTTGATAAAGGTTTTATGATGATTTACTCAAAATGGCATGAAGTATGATTTCAAAGGAAATGTCCCTTTTAAATGCATGTTTTCGCATGGTTGCCATACTTAGTACATTCTTGTGCTAATCCTATTCTTCTTTACTTTTTACACAAAGTGTAGGTATTGGAATGCTTAAAGAAGGTCTATGATTGGGGAGCTTGATAGGTGATTTCCCAAGCTCAAGGAAAGGAATCCTTAAGTTCAAGGATGTCCTACTAATGTCTTATGTAAAGTCTTTAAATATGTATAGTTATGTATGTGTCTTAAGGGCTTTCCTAATGTACTCTAAAGTTATTGAGTCTAAGATGGCAAAGGGACTTAGAGTCTAAATATGTATTATGACTTATGTTTTATATATATACGATGTGATGTTTCTAGCATATGATGTGCTATGAAAAGTTTTAAATTTTCCGCTAAATTTACTATGTCAATGCAATGAATGATATGAGAGGCTTGTCTTAGACCTCCGAGAGGTCGACGACGCCGGTTACAATCCAAGATTGTACCCTATCTTCTAGGGTATGCTTTTGGGTTGTGACAAACTTGGTATCAGAGCATGAGGTTTATGAAGCGGTTTTAGGTTCTAAAAAGTCTCATATTGCCACGTCTAGTAGAGTCTCGTATCATTGGTGGTGAGTCGCGACACATTTAATGGTACGAGAGGCTATAGGACGATAGAGTTTCCCTTCTTCATCAATCTCATATCGTGCCATAGAACTTAATTCTATAAGATCTCTCTCTTATGTTTTCTTGTCCGGGTCTTTTAGATATGATTGCTTGGATGAGAGTTCTCTATGCTTGAGGGAGAAAAGGTGAGTTTAAAATGCTTATCTTTGTTTTATGGTTTGAATGAGTATGTGTGAAGGTGACACTTGTCCTTATTTGATGATGTATATACTAACTAAGGCGACTTGAAGGGTTAACTAGACTTAGGTAGGGGTATGGGACTCTACCTATGTCTTGCACTAGTTTTCCTTGATGGAGACCTTAGGAGGTTAATACTATGTATGTGTATGATGATAAATGTGAATATCCTTATGAGATGATCTCTATGCTTATAAACATGTAAATAGCCTAGTGTGCTAAAGATATGGAGTTATCCATGCATGAAGGCTATAGATGAGTGGAGTATGATGCTAATTGTAGTTCTTGTTTGGGTTACTTGGTTTAGTGAAGTTATGGAGATTTACTTGATCATTGCACATGTTAACTCTATGAGGATTATGATTGGTCATCTTACCTTGCTTTATATGAAATATCTCTTATTTGATGATGTGATGCCAATTATGGCAATATATGAAATCTATGTGAAATACATGTTATGTCGAATAATGTATGTCATGATATAGTTGAAGCATGCTAGAAGTTATAGTGGTTAAAGTGATTTCTCTTAAATTGTGTATTCCTATATGATTTTGTATGATAGTAGCCAAATATTTGGATTTGAACTTGGATTGTTAATGACTATCTATAAAAGTATGTTATCTATGAGTATGTGATTAAAAGTGTGCATTGTTTTCCTTTGCATATAAATGGTACTTGATGGTTGCTAGTATAAATTGGAGTCTTTTGTGGAGACTTAAGTTGTAAATATAGTATGCATGCTTATGAAGAATGAGTTGGTAAAGCTTTATTTCTTATAATTCCATACTTGTTCCATCAAATGTCTAAATGTTACACTTTTGGGTATTTGGAAGCATGCTCGTTATAAAGACTAGGCAACTTATTGTATCATGTTTGGAGAACTTACTAATTTGCTTTTGATTGGATGTTGTTGAAAATGTGTAGAATTTATGAATATGAACATGATAAGGAATGTAGAAAATGATATTTGCTTTTTGCCATTTAAATTGAAAGGATGAGAATCTTATGACATGATGAGTCGTAGAGTTATTTCTAAACTTCTTGTCGTGTTATGAACTTCCTTGTGTTTTCTCTAATGATGTATGACCTTAGTGTCTATTGCATTGTAGGAAGACCTTATGTGAATTAAATAGTATGATATTATAGTATTTGTCTATTGATCATAAAGATGTGCATGATACGATTCTTTATACATGATGTTAATCTTGTTGACTATATGGTGATGGTATTAGTTGACATAAGTGTAGTAGTCTCCTCTATACATGTTGATATAGGATTTGAATGTAAAGGCTTGTGATCTCATGATAAGGTTTAGAATGCCTTAGTGTTGCTAAATTGAGTTTATGAAAATTTCCTCTAAAGTAGTAATCACTCTAAGTGGTAAATATGAAGGTTTTGTATTTGAGATCCTCTACATGTTGGGTTAAGTTGCTCTTAATTGGGTTTACCCTAAGTGGGGGATGGTATTTGAGTAGTGAGAATTGTAGAAATTGTCTACATTGTCCTTCTATTCTTACTTGAATTGGAAATTATGAATTCTTAGTATGCTTGTTCATAAAAATAGTCTTGTATAAAGTGTGAATGGCCTGATCTTTATATGATTGGTATGAATTGATGGACATCGTCTTAGAGACATGGTGAATTTTCTAAAAGCATGAAAAGAATTTTTTGTAAAATCCATGTTTTCTCTTGTTGACTTGCATTTTAATATGCTAATTGTGAAGTTGACCTCATGAGGTAAGACAAGGAACTTGGTAATAGTCACTTGTAGGTTAAATTGTTTAGCCTTGTAATGGAAGATGAGTCTCTTTTACAATGAAAAATGTGAACTCTCTTTAAAATTTAGTGATTTGAAGATTTGTGATGCAAAATTGTAGGCTCATTCTTGAAAAGTGAAAGCATGTTTTGCTAAGTGTACATGTGTGTGCCTATAATTTGTGTTATTTTTCCAAAATGAGGCTTACTATAAGGGTGAGTATTATGTTCAGGAAAGAACTTGTGTAATGACTTCCTATTTTGTTGTGATGTATTTTGTGTGACTTGCCATTTAGATTTCACTAAGAAGGAAAATGTATACATGTCTTTGCTTGAAAGTTGAAATTTCTCATTTTAGGAAATTGATCTTGTACTTTCTTAAGGTGTGAACTCTTGATGCATGTAAATGTGTTGAACTGCTCTTATGTGCATTGAAGTCCCTGATGTGATTAAAGAGTCCTAAGTGTCATTCGAGGACGAATGTTCCCAAGTGGGGGATATTGTAAGACCTCGAAAATGAGATAAGGTGTCTAGAGCCTAACATGTTTTGTTTACTGTTATAAGGTCCTAAAATGCCTTATTATGTCATATAGAGTCAGTGTGCAAAGTTTGAAGTGATTTGGAAGTCGAACATCAAGGGACGTCCAAGACGTTCGACGAATAGTCGCTTATGTGCCTCATGTGTGTATACATGCCTAAATTGTGTGAACTGAGTCAAATAAGTCTTGAAATGATGTTAAATGATGTTTGAAGTTATTGTATGAAGTTTCGTGAAGTTTGGAGGTCAAACGCCCAAGAACGTCCAAGACGTTCGAAAGATAGACCATAAGACGCTCATCGTATGTCATGTTGGGGTCAAGGCTGTTTGGACGTCTTGTAGGTGTTTGTTTTGGATGAAACTTATGTGGTAGGTCTATAACATGTTAAGGTTTGTAATCGCGTTGAAACGTCCGGGTACGACTTCTAAAGGGCCCCAAGAGGCCCCAAAAGAAGGACCTCAAGGCTGCCTAAACACTGCCTGGGCAGTGTCTCTTGACGGACCCAATGACGGACCGTTGGGCCCCAACGGACCGTCAAGCAGGTCTCGTCGAAGAGATTGCCTTGGGCAGGTTGTAAGCCAAGAAATTGGCTAAGTCCTGCGACGGAGGCTGCCACGGCCCGTCATGGCCATGACGCCCCGTCATGGGCCTCGTCGCGGTGCCTGCAGTTGGCTGCCTGCGTGCTGCCACTTAAAGGGGTGAATGTAAATTCACCCCACGTCCTAACCTGACTTAATAGGTTATTAAGTAATTTTAGGTGTATATAAGTCTAAAAACGTGATTAACCCATTCCCAAACCCTCTCACATATTTTAAGCCTTTCTCTCCAAAAATGTTCTCTCTAAAACCACCATTGTTGGTGAAGCTCAAGAACAGATTCAAGCTGGGTTTTCCATGGATGAATCATGAAGTTTTAGAGGTTTTCAACTAATAAAAGGTATGGTGATCCTTCATCTCTAAGTAACCTTTCACTTGGAGAGTTCTTCTCAATGTTTTCAAAGAAAGTTTATGATCAAAGTTCTTCTTCTCCAATCTAGCCATGGGTTCTTTCTCAAAACGTTTTTAATGATTAAATCATGATGAATTGAAGTTAATACAGTGATGAATGTTATTTCACTCCAATTGCATGATGAACCCATGTTCCTTCCAAAATTGGTTTAGCTCTTGCATGGGCTTTGTGATCTTGACTTGTTATCGATTGAATTATGATTCTACGTTGAAGTGATGTATATACTGTTATTACATGAATTTATGTTGAATTGATGTTGAATGATGCATGAGGATCAATGTATGAAGATTTGAGCATGTTTAGCCTAGTTTTCTATAGTTCACTGTAACATTGGTTTTCTTGTGATCTAAAGTGAATTTCGATTAAGTTGTGGTTCTTGTAGCTACTGTTTTAGGTTAATACCATGGTTGAATTGTGGATATAAATCATGTATGACTAAAGTAGAAAAGGCTTGGTTTGAATTAATCTAGGTTCTTCTTGTCTATGAAGTTGTAACTTGTGATCTTAACGTTAGGTTAGTCGCTATAAGAATTGATTATGGTTAATGTCTATAGTTGCTGCCTATAATGAAATATGAGATGAATTATATGCAATTAATACTATATGGGTCAATTCATGATAGGTTGAATATGATTAACCTATGTAAACTTACTTTCCATGAACTCCCTATATAAAGTATGCTTGTATCGACCTTAATGGCAAATTGTAGTAGTGTCTCATCTAGATTATGATTTCATTAGCTACTGCCTTGGGGTGATATGATTCATGAAATATGACCTATAATCCATATGAAGGAAATTGATTAATGATCTATGTTATTCTACTTTCCTAGTATGTTGATATGTTGTATTATGTTATGGTAAAATCATGTAGTGACTGTACATTTTCTTATATGTTTAAAGTACATTTAGCTACTGCCATATATGTATTTATTGATGAATAAGGTGTATTGATCAATGATGATCAAAGGGTGAGAAATT
>JAJJBR010002953.1:0-198571 GCA_022817965.1 Solanum lycopersicoides | reverse complement strand
ATCATTAAAATACAAGTAAGCCCAAAGCTCAATACTACCCAAGCTAAAGCTCCCCATTGAAACCCATGTCCTTAAGCCCACCGACTTGATAAAAAGCGTTTAACCCATGATTTCATTTGAAGTTTTAACATAAAAGCCCACCAAACTGATATTAGAACCCATAATTTTATGATTTTAGATACTGCCCTAAGGACAAATTTATGATGAAATGTTGTTTAAAATGCTATAGGTTATGGAAGCTTGGATTAAAGGGTAAGTTGGTTATGTTGTTTAGCTTTAATTATGAAATGCTCTTGAGTGCTATGGTCCACCTTCTTGGTGGCGGTGTTTACTTGATGAATTTGGTTATGTTTAGTATGTATTGTGATCTGGCTTTGAAGGCCTAATATGTGAAAACAAGTGATATTGAAGATTGTCCTTGTATGGTGTATTATGAAGTTTGAATTGCATGTTTTGCTTAGATTATGCCTAAATGAAGGAATGTATATATATGAAGCATGTAAAGTGTGTGATGTGATGAATAAAGGTCTAAAGCATGTATATAAGTGAATGTAAAGTAAATGATGCTTATTTGCAAGGTGTGTTCACATGTACACACACTCACACTTGAATGAATGAATGAATAAAGGAAGCTAAGTTAAGTAAAAAGGGGAGTTTTGGGGTGAACACTCTTCGTGAGTTGAGATGAAGTGTTTAGGAGAAACCTTATTACATCTTAAGAGCTTTCTAACATAGGTTGTAGGATGAATACCCTTCGTGAGTTTAGATGTGGTGTTCACTAGTTATCCTTAACATATAGTTTATAACGTTGAGAATCCATGGGGATTTATGCCTACCACTGAGAGGATATGAAGAAGGGGTGGTTACACTTCGTGAGTTGAGATGTTGTATTCCAATGTACCTCTTGAGATGAGTACTCCTCGTTAGTAGAGAATGGGTTATTTAGTAGCGATCTCCTTATCCCTTAACTGTGGGCCCGCATAGATGTATCTACTGGGATAACCCTGTATAAGCTAAAAAGTAAGACCTCACTCTAGGCAATTGAGGGGACCCTTCTCGGATAAGGGAAGTATCGGGATTCCATGTTATCTCTCATGATCTATGTCGGTTAAGCTATCCCCACAAAAGTAGTGAAAGTGCTAAGTCTCCTAAAAGAGTGTACTACTTAACGTAGATAGTGGAATGGGACGCTATTTATCCAATGCACTAGGTAGGCATTCCGAAAGGGGAGTCTTGATGAGTCTTATATGAATTGAATTAACTAAGTCTCCTAAAAGATTGTACTACTTAGGGTAAGTGGTGATATGGGATGCTATCTATCTATTGCACTACGTAGGACCTTCCTAAAAGGGAAGTCTTGGTGCCAACCCTTCAAAAAGAGTGTACTACTAAGGGTAGGTGGTGGTATGGGATGCCATATACTCATTCCACTAAGTAGGCATTCCGAAATGGAAGTCTTGGTGTGTTGTTGAGTATTTCTTCCAATGTCTTGTGATTGAGTGGAGACTTGTTATCCCGAGTGGAGTAAGCCTGTGGTGGGTAGTCTTAAGGATCTCCTTGGTGTGCATTGAAGGAGGTGTATCAGCGTTTCCTTCATGTCTTACCTTGGAGAGTCTTAGGATAACCTCGGTTAGGGAAACTCCTACGTAAATGAGTTCACTTCCTCTTGGCAATACCTTGGAAGTTCACTTTTTTGAAGTTAGTTTGGTTCACTGTAAAGTCAAGATAGTTTACTGCAAAATTTGGAAGGTTTACTGTAAAGAGCATCGTTTTTTTAAAATTATGAAAATCCTTCTCTGAGTGTTAAATGATGTTTCTTATGTTGTTTTGCTTCTAAATTCATGAATGTTTTACTTATTTGGCATGGAAGCTTATTTTACTAAAATGTCCCTTTTCGAATGTTTTTGCATATGCCATACTTATTACATTGTTTTGTACTAACCCCATACTTTTCTATACTTAATAAGTATAGGTTTGGAAGAAAGAAGAAGTCTAGAAGGCGAAGCTTGGGAAATCTACTCCATCAACATTTGGTATGTCCTTATATATTCGACGACATAGTCTATGTTTCTTAATTTTGTTATTAAGACTTATTATGTATTTCTTTTCATGTAAAGGGCTGTGTCCCTAAGATATTATGTCGTGTGTTTAATTTTGGCTTGTTACGATGAGATTCTCTAGATATTTATGAAAGACTTCCTTTTTATATTAAATGTCGTGAAATTTTTTAATTCCACTCTACTTTTCATATCTTATGCAATGAACTGTAGCTAAAGGTGTTGTACAAGACCCCAAAGGGTCAAGTACGCTAGGTCATGACCCAACAGTTCTCCCTAACTTCTAGGGGGTACTTGAGGGTCGTGACAGACTTGGTATCAGAGCATAAGGTTATGGGAAATATTTTAGAGTATAAAAGTCTCACAAGCCACATCTAGTAGAGTCTTGGTTATTGGTGTGAGTCGCGACACATCCATGAACAAGAGTCTATAGGATGATAGACGTTTCAGTTTCATCTCTATTCTAATGTCGTGCCTTAGAGTTGAGTTCTATAAGATATCTTTTCTCAATCTCTTCTCTTTGTGTTTATAGAAGATGAATACGATGAGATAAACCGCTATAAGGGAGGAGAGAGGTGCAGCTAATGAGAGCATCCCTCCCCGTGTTGAAAAAGTTCCTATTGTTGGCTTAGAGGGACAGAATGAGGAGGTTCCCATTCAAGAACCTCAAATGCCTCCGGAACCCCAAGATCCTCAAGTGCACAAAGTGCCTCCTATTCCTCAAGCTCCTTTTGTTGGGGGAGATATGACTAATGTGGAGTTTAGGTCTACCCTAATGAATTTGACCCAACTCATGATGGCTCAAGATCATGTCGTCAATAATCACTTTGTTGCCCATGCAAATCAATGAGGTGGACCTCAATCTAATGCTAGTACTCCCGCTTCTAGAATTTGGGATTCATGAGGATGAACCCTCCTACTGTTCATGGCACTAAGGTGGATAAAGATCCACAAGGTTTGATAGATGAGGTTTTGAAAGTGGTAGATTCTATGGGTGTGACCCTAGGGAGAAAGCGGATTTAGCCGCTTACCAACTCAAGGATGTGGCTCAAGTGTGGTTTGAGCAATGGAGGGAGGAGATATCCTTAGAAAGAGGTCCGGTTGATTGGGAAGACTTAAAAGAGGGTTTTCTTAGATAGGTTCTTTCCCCTATAGTGGAGGGAGAATAAGATGGTTAAATTCATGAACCTCCGTCAAGGGGGAATGAGTGTGCAAGAGTACTCTCTAAAATCCAACCAAATCTCTAAGTATGCCCCAACTATGGTAGCCAACCCTAGAGATAGGATGAACAATCTTGTGGTGGGAGTGTCTAGCTTGGTGGAGAAAGAGTGTCGTACGGCAATGTTTCTTAATGACATGGATATTTCTAGGCTGATAGTGTATGCACAACAAATTGAGTAGTCCAAAATTAGGGAGATAAGGCAAGAGGGTAAAAGGCTTAGGTCGGATGATTCTAGTAAACGAAAACCTAAGAAGAGGTTCTATCACCAATATTCTTCCATGGGAAACAAGGATATGGATCCAAACCAAAACTCCCAAGGTGGTGGCCATACTTTTGAGAGGACTAGGTGTACTTCTTGTGGAAAGCAACATTTGGGTAAGTGTCTTGCCGGAACGGATGGTTGTTTTAGTTATGGTAGAAAAGACCACAAGATGAGTGATTGCCCTATCGTCAAAGCAAGAGGTAAATAGGTCAATCAAGCTCGCTTAGATCCTAATTCTCCAAAGAAGAACCCTTCCTATGGGATGGAAGCTAGGAAGGAGAACTAATCTTGATTTGATTGTCCCGGTAAGTCTTGACTCTTTATGATTGTTGTTTTTACGTTATGATATGATTTTATATGGTTTTATAGTTGATATGATCTTGCCATTTTTATGAATTGCTCAAATAAAGGATTTTTGAAATTTTTTGCATGCTTAACAGTGTTACGCTGATTCTCACCGTAAAGTTTCTCAATTTTGAAAAAACATTGCCTTGTATTAATTGAAGTTTCAATGTGTGTAAAAGTGATATATATGAGCATATTTAATGTTGTAGAAGGTAGTTCCTCCATAAAAGAAGGATAAGGGTGAGTTTTGAAATTGTGAAGTGATGCAAAATGTTTCTTATGTTTCAAAGTGTGTGAAAATGTGAGATGGTGCTCCATGATAGTTTATGCTTTGATTTTGAATGTATTTATCATGATAGGAATGTTTTATATGATTCTAGGTGAGTCCTTGAATTTCTTAAAGTTTTAGTGTCATTCGAGGACGAATGTTATCCGAAGTGGGGGAGAATTGAGCACCCTAAAATGAACTAAGGTGAACTAGAGCTTCGTGGTGGTATATTGAGTTAATTTTAAGTTAATTATTTACATTAGCGTTCTTAATCAGTTTCTGATGTTTGGAGGTCAAACGTCTAAGAACGTTTATGACGTTTGGAAGATATGTGTTAGATAGTTCTTGTGTGTCTTGATGTGTTTGAGTTAGTTTTACGTGTTCTTTTTGTTTGAAAGTGGTGTGGGATATTCCTATGACCTAGACGACTATGTTTAGAGGTTTAACGTTTGGGTACGACCCCACCTAGGACTCAAAAGGGGCTCTAGAGAAGGGACGAAGAGAAGGACCCAAAGTTGCCTTAGAAGTGTCCACCACCGAGGGCAAACAACGGACAGGTCCAACCAACGGCCCGTCGACTTGACCTGTAGATTTGGACTGCAAGGTGAGATAACTAGTCTCCAAATGTAGGTAAGTTTCAACCCACGAGACCCCATCAACAGATCATTGATGGACAGACGGTCTGTTGGTTTCATCCGTCGATGGTGTCGTCCAAAAGCTGCTAAAACATCTGCCAAGGCTTGGGGTGTTTGGGAAATTCACCCCAAGTCTTTAATGTGGCTTTGAAGGCCTAATATATGAAAACAAGTGATATGGAAGATGGTCCTTGTATGGTGTATTATGAAGTTTGAATTGCATGTTTTGCTTAGATTATTCCTAAATGAAGGAATGTGTATATGTGAAGCATGTAAAGAGTGTGATGTGATGAATGAAGGTCTAAAGCATGTATATAAGTGAACGTAAAGTAAATGATGCTTATGTGCAAGGTGTGTTCACATGTACACACACTCACACTTGAATGAACGAATGAACCTAAGTTAAGTAAAAAGGGGAGTTTTGGGGTGAACACTATTCGTGAGTTGAGATAAGGTGTTTAGTAGCAACCTCATTATATCCTAAGAGATTTCTAAGATAGGTTGAAGGATGAATACCCTTCGTGAGTTGAGATTTGGTGTTCAGTATTTATCCTTAACCTATATTTTATAATGTTGAGAATCCGTGGGGAGTTATACCTAGCACCGAGAGGATATGAAGAAGCAGTGGTTACACTTCGTAAAAGATATTGTATTCCAATGTACCTGTTGAGATGAGTACTCCTCGTTAGTACAGAATGAGTTACTTAGTAGTGATCTCCTTATCCCTTAACTATACACCCGCGTAGGTGTAGCTATTGGGAAAGACATGTAAAAGCTAAAAAGTAAGACCTCACTCTAGGCAAGTGAGGGGACCCTTCTACGATAAGGGAAGTATCAGGGTTCCATGTTTAGCTCTCATGGTCTATGTCAGTTAAGCTAACCCCCACAAAAGTAATGAAAGTGGTAAGTCTCCTAAAAGAGTGTACTACTTAGGGTAGGTAGTGGAATGGGACGCTATTTATCCATTGCACTAGGTAGGCATTCCGAAAGGGGAGTCTTGGTGAGTCTTATATGAATTGATGAACTAAGTCTCCTAAAAGATTGTACTACTTAGGGTAGGTGGTAGTATGGGACGCTATCTATCCATTGCACAACGTAGGACCTTCCGAAAGGGGATTGTTGGTGTCAAACCTTCTAAAAGAGTGTACTACTAAGGGTAGGTGGTGGTATGGGACGCCATATACTCATTGCACTAAGTAGGCATTCCGAAAGGGAAGTCTTGGTGTGTTGTTGAGTGTTTCTTCCAATGTCTTGTGATTGAGTGGTGACTTGTTCTCCCGAGGGGAGTAAGCCTATGGTGGGTAGTTTTAAGGATCTCCTTGGTGTGCATTGAAGAAGGTGTATATGCGTTTCCTTCATGTCTTACCTTGGAGAGTCTTAGGATAACCTCGGTTAGAGACACTCCTACAGAAATGAGTTCACTTCCTCTTGGCAATACCTTGAAAGTTCACTATTTTGGAGTTGGTTTGGTTCACTGGAAAGTCAAGATAGTTTACTGTAAAATTTGGAAGGTTTACTGTAAAGTGCATCTTTTTGTTAAAATTATGGAGATCATTATCTAAGTGTTAAATTATCTTTCTTATGTTGTTTTGCTTTAAATTCATGAATGTTTTACTTATTTTGCATGAAAGATTATTTTACTGAAATGTCTCTTTTCGCATGTTTTTTTATATGCCATACTTAGTACATTATTTTGTACTAACCCCATACTTTTCTATACTTAATAAGTATAGGCTTGGAAGCAAGAATAAGTCTAAAAGGAAAAGCATGGGAAATCTACTCTCTCAAGATTTTGTAAGTTCTCATAGGACATAGTCTATGCTTCTTAGTTTTGTTAATAATACTTGTTATGTATTTCTTTTAATGTAAAGGGTCGTGTCCCTAAGATATTATGTCGTCTTTAAGTTTGGCTTGTGACGATGAGATTATCTAAGTATTTATGAAAGACTTCCTTTTTATATTAAATGTCATGAAAAGTTTTAGTTTCGCACTACTTTTCATATCTTATGCAATGACTAATAGTTAATGGGCTTGTACAAAACCCCAAAGGGTCAAGTACGCCCGGTCATGACCCAAGGGCTCTACCTAACTTCTAGGGGTACTTGAGGATCGTGACATTGATCCACTTAAGCTGGAAAGAATGACCCTACCTTAGGCAAGTAGGGATCCCTCATCCGCTAAGGGTTTTGTCACATCCAGGTTTACCCCCTAGACGTAACCGGCGTCGTCGTCCTCTTTGAGGACTAAGACAAGCCTCTTAGTCTTATCTCATTGCATTCATCGTTAAAAATACGGAAGAATTAAAACTTTTTCAAACTAAATCTAATCGGAGGTTTACATAGACCTCTACATACACATAATCATATTTATATCAAGTATACATAGACTTGTTCGTATAAGGAGATTACATAGTCTTCTACTTTTATTTCACACATTTATATAATAAGAAAATAGAATCATAAATCCGTCTCATATCATAAAACCATCTAAACGACAACAATAACATTGGACATAGACCTACATCAATAAAAGAAAGCCGCCTATAGGCTTTATACAACTTTGTCTCAAATAGGAAATAAAGTCAATAAAAAGTTGTAGTAACTAAGTAACTTCATAAAGAAAATATTGGCATCGTCCTCGTGAAAATGAGGACCTACCACTTGGATGATAGAATATCCAAGTCTTCCTTCAAATCACCTCAAGTCCAACTTCAACGACCGGAACCTAAGATGTTTGGGAAAAAGGAAGAAAATGGGGTTAGTACGCAACATGTACTAAGTATGAGACCATATGCACAAATACCAACAAAGTATGCTAAAAAGGGACATTTAATGAAATCATGTTATTTAAACCAATCCTTTAAAAATACTAAACAAGTTAACTATATCATGTGCATATCATCATGTTTAATCCCATGATCTCATATAACTCTATCATCAAGTAATATCATCACAACATGAATAAGAGTAAATCATGTAAATAGCGAAACAAACCAATCAACTATAATCCTTAAGAAGCCACAAGTGCAATAACCAAGCAAAGCCCCATAACCCTACTTAATCACGTAACCTACTTAGGATCATTATTAGCAATTCACTTCACATAGCATAGACTTCCATCTCATATAGCATTCTTTCTTTAACAATGATAACCAATTTCATATTCATAAGCATCTTATTCAACATATAAAGTCATTTACATTATATCATCATTCACATACCTAATATTAACTCCTCAAAGTTCCTATCAAGGCAAAATAGTGCAAGGCATAGGTAGAGTCCCATACCCTTACCTAAGCTAAAGTCAAACCCATCAAGTTACTTCAATTAGTTTAAATTTCATTCATTCCTTTTAGTTTAGGGAACTCTTGCCTTAACTGACATAGACCACATGAGCAAATGTGGAATCCGGTGTCATGAAACCTTACACCGATGGAAGGTGGACTACCGGCCAAGGTAGAACCTAGAATAAACGTACCTATTTAGGTGGATACAGTAGCTAGTATCCTATGGTGGCAACATAATTTAAGGAACTAAGATATAGGTATTCCCTCTACATACCTTTTGGTAATTGGGGCCACACCTCATGGGAATCATTAGATGAGTATCCCTCAAAAGGGGAGTTAACATCCAATATGGACTATAGGGTAACCCTTCCTCTATGGAAAGACATCACCTCCCATTGTCCAGTTCGCTCGGTGCTAAGCTAAGTCCCCATTATTGAAATGTCTTTAAACTTTATTAATCATCTCAACCTAGTTTATATAATAGGGTCTAGCCCTTGTATATTCATCATCATAGCTCAATAAGAATTGTATGAGAAATAGTCCTTTCATTCACAATTCATATAGGTGAAGTTGACAATTGCACATCTCATCATAATAGGGCACATCATTACACATCAATTTTTTTTACAACATGTACTCCTAAGCAACCTCACAACCAAAACATAAGACATTTCAATTCAATCATCATACCATCCTATCACCTTAAACAAGGTATACTTCAACACAACATCATAACTTGATGACAATTAACCACAATTGAAGTGAGAAGTAGGATAGTCAAGACTTACCAACACTCCTCCATAGTTCATCAATAAGGGCCTTACCATCAACCCTTTATTCAATCCAATTTGGGTCATCACACCAATGTAATCCACAAACCAACATGATAATGAATTTAGAAGAATCACTACACCATAATTCAATACTAGATCCAAACATGAAAATATGATATTTAAGTCTATCTTCTTAACCTATATCAATACTCAAGGACTAGCATGAGGGACTTCAATTCATAACTATATATTCATGATCAATGTATTAACAATCATTAAGAATGATTTAAACAATAATAAAATCAATTGCATCAAACTCAACATAATTCATATCAAGATCATGCCTAGGGTTAAGGACCAAAATCTACAATCTAGACCCAACCATATCAATTCATCCCAATCAAGTTACAATACATGATAATCTACACATTATAACCTAAAGAAAACATGAGCAATTCAATTCATAACATAAAATTCGTAATTGAATGAAACCCACATGAAAACTCAACTTTTGGAAAACCTTTGAAGGAGACCTTTGAGGAAAGAAGTCTCAAAGGTGAATTAGATCCCATACCTTAACATTGGATGACCTTTTGATGGTGAATTCGTCCTTAATAAGCCCCCAATTCACCTCCCAAGCTAAACTTCAATGGTGTCTTCCAATAGAGAGAGAAAGTAGAGAGAAGGCAGAGAGTTTATTTTGAGTGTTGTGTTTAGGATAGTAAGTGTTGGGGTATTTATGTGAGGGGTTAACTTAATTAATTAGACTTTCCTAAACCCCTAACTAACTACCAAACCACCTAATTAATTAAATGGGATCATTTAAAATTTGGCAGGGATTTGGACCCTCACCGATGGAACCCCGCTGACGGGCCGTCGGTGAGTCGACGAGAAGCCCCTCCCTCCATCCTGCACTCCGTCGTCTTGCTCAGAGACTGTGCAGGTGAGAGTTCCTCATAAATCAACTAAGCCTAGGACGACGGTGGCCTGGACGCCCCGTTGACTTCATTTTCTCAAGGCACACTGCCAGGCAGTGTTGCATTCCAAGCTACAAGTGTCCTCCTCAAGGGCTATTGGTTTGTCCTTGGGGAGTCATACCTGGACTTTTCAATCATGAAACATCCCTCACAGGTGTTACACCTATTTCTACTCACTTTCGTTCGATTACGACTCTTAAAACTAGTTAAGTAGCTTAAGACACACTAGCATTCTAATAAATCAATTTTCCGGACGTCAGGGTTCTTAAGCACCTTAACCACTCTATATGCACCTAATTCGACATAGAACAGTGATTAGACCTCATGGATCCGAGGTTAAGTTTTTACAACATACCTTGGGATTTCGAAATGTTACAGGTTACTAGTGGGATCCCATGTCAAGCTCTCATGGTCTATGTCGGTTAAGGCTTACCCGCACAAAAATATTTAATGAACTATGGATTCCCTTGAGTGTAATATTTAGTGTTTATCGTGGTATGGGACGTCATCTATGCATTGCACAAGTACATAATTGAAGTAGGTCATGGTGTGTCTTTTATGATGATAATGAATGAATAGGTTCTTATATGATTGGTAACGAAATGTGTTGGTCTTATGTCTAATGATTACTAAAGGTGTTTATTTATTTATGAATGTGTGTGGTTGAATTGATAAATGTTTACTTATGGTTCAAAGGGATGGATGAAAAGGGATGTTTTGTATGTTGTGTTGAATGGTAAAGGATCGTGTGTAGTGTGACCTTGAGGAACACTTTGTTATGTATGAAGAGGTTGTATGGGCAGGCACTTCACGACTTAATCAAGTGTGTCTTAGGGTAACCTTATATAAGAGTCTTAATACCATGGCATGACTTATTGTATGTTTATGTGTTGTATGTTGATACTGGTGAAGTAGGAGAATTTCTAATGTGAAACATGACATGTGATGCGTTGCTTAGGTTTCCTTAGAGTAATTATTAGTATGGATGGTTGTAGACACACTACTAGAAATTAGGCCAACGACAACAGTTTCATATGTGTTGCAATAGGACAACAAATTGTTGCCATAGAGCTACAACAATGGTTTGTAAACTGTCTCATCTACTCGCGTTACTATAGCTCTATTGTAACAATTAATGTCACTGTTCTCGACAGTGTTGCTATAGGGGCCTCTATTGCAACGATTTTCCTTCCATCTATAGGCACTATAATATTACAACAATTGTAACCGTTAACAACTGTTGCATTATGGGTTGTGGTAACTGTTAGATAGTGTTGCAATAGAGTCCGTTGCAATAGCTTGTTTATATCGCAACAATTTTTAAATATTATTGGAACAATTTTTATTGATAGTGCAGCAATTTTATTTACTATTGCAACAAATCTATATGAGTATACAGATTTCCCCAACCTGTTGCAATAGTTCATGTTTCTTAAGCATTATTTATTTATATATATATAGTAACATTCCAGAAAATGTACTTGTCTAGTGAAGATCCTATTAGTTTTTAAGAATACGTATTGGGGGTACATAGGCATCCCAATCCCCAATATTAAGTAATATTGAGCATGTTAGAGAATATTGGATTAAGGGTGTTAGCCAAATTTCATGTATTAACAAGAAAATTAAACCAATCTTATTTAGGAATTGTACCTGCAATGAAGACCTTAAGCTAAAATACAGTATTCTTCACATACACATATTAGGTACAAGGCATCTAAGTGTCAAGCCTAGGTACCATAGCACGTGACCATTTAAAATGACCATGTAGATTAAGCAGTGTCCAAGGACATAGTGAGGATCCTTGGACAAGGAGTGAACTTTCCAGAAGTGCACGGTTAGGGAAAGTGCACGGCAACACATGTGCTACCAACGGCCAAGAGACAAGCCCAATCGAATTTGTTAGGGCGGTTAGGGGTCATGCGGGTCGGACCATGTGGGGCCGAGCTCCCTAACTGATTCTAGGTCCTAAATAACATCCCTAACTAACTAAATAACCTAGGACCAACTAAAATTAACTAACTAGGGTGCCCGAAAACATAAGACCTAACCGGGTGACCTAACCTAATAACTAACTAAAGAAACATCCTAGTACCCAATCTAGGATGGTCCAAAGGGGTTGGTTATGGTCCTAACGACTTAGGAGCACTTTAGTAATAACCCTAGGTCCCTTAATTAATTAAATTAGCAACTTAATTAATTAATTTAACTCCTAGTCAAACCCGAAGATCTTTAGTCAAATGTTCCCCTATTTGTAGTCGATTTAGGAGGGGCATTTTGGTGATTTAAGTCGAAGGTGTTTAGGGTAATATATGGGACTTATATATTTAGATATTAAGTCAGTTTTAGACCACAATTACACGTCCCAAATCAGAATGAAACAAAATTCTCTTAATCCCTCAAGAACGCTCTCTTTTCAAAACTCCATTGAAGAACAACAAAAGCTTAAGGAAGAGGTCGAAAGTTTCGAAGTGTCCAATAATATTTCGTGGATTCTTCATCTATAGGTATGGTTATTCATCCTTGAAATCTCTTTATTCAATGAGTCAATTCAAACGATTTTTAAAGATAATTAAAAACATGATTTGTCCAATTTTCATAATCTAGCCATGGGTTCTTGCATAAAAGGTTTTAAATCAATGTTTTAGAATTGAATTGATGTTAATGCAATGTTTTAAAGCTATAATTCTTATGAACCCATGCAAGCCATGCAAATTCCTATTTTGACTATTTTATGGATATTAAGTGATCTTGTTTCTATACTTATGAATTAATGAGTAGTTTCTTATGGGCTTTCTAACGATGTAAGAATTGTATTCAATTGATGTCTAATTGGTCTTAGATTGTTAAATATATATTGAATTGACGTATTGTCGTCTAGTATTATGACTTATACTTTGAATCGATATGCATGGCCATGGGTAAGGGTCTTATGGTATTGAATTAGATGATTTAGACATGGTTTGAAGTGGTAAGAATGGATTGGTGGTACGCTGCCCTAATTCTCTTTATTTTATGTTAATTAGACTTCAATTATTTTGTGAAGTATGATCATATCTATCTATATGCGATTAAGTGAAAGTATGTGTTCTTCTATGGATATTAGGTGATCATGTTGGATTATGACTATGTGTTTATGTGTGTAGTCTTAAAGTTGATACATGAATATTCCTACTTGACTATATGAGTTTATGATGGTTATATTTATGATGTTATAGTAACGTATAGGAAGACATAAAGAAGATAAGGGTCGTTCCTAAGTGCTTCAAAGAATGATATGTTATATGTGCTAATGTGAATTAATGATGTGTCTTGTTTTTGTAGATTATGTCCCTTACTTGATACATGTATATGATTAATATGAACGTCTTGACTTAGTAGTATTGGGAACATTTGTCTTGTATGTGTATGGATGAATGTTTAATGAAAGTCTAGGATCGGTAGACCTAAGATGGTGCCCTTATAAGCATGACTAATATGTGGAATCTTCTATATAGAAAGAAGGTTAAGAATGAGCTATCCTTATAGACCATTGAATGGCAGCCCTGGTGGACCCATCTTTGGTAGGTGCATTATGACTAGGTAATGACTAAGAGATGGTACCTTTTCATATGTCCCTTATATTGAACTTACTCGATGAGAACCAAGGCTAGCACCGAGTGAATATGTTATGGTTAGTATCTCTACTTGATAATGAGACTAGAGTACATAAAAGACTTTGATATTCCTTAACCATGTGCCTACATGGGATGTGTCCTAGTTCTACCCTTGGCAAGTAGAACACCCTCCATCGGAGTAGGGTAGACTCCGGATTCCATACCTAGCTATTATGGTCTATGTTGGTTTTTGCCTATTCTCATCATGTGGGATACATACAAGTGTTGGATAAGTTCTAGTAATTTTAGGTAGTGGAATGGCACGCTATCTAGACATTGCACGACTAGACTTTTAAGATGTTAGTATGTGAGTCCCTAGGTCTTTCCAAGACAATTATGTGAAGTCTATAATGAATGAAATGTCTTCTAATTGACTTAATGAACGATCACGACTTTAGCTAACGTATGAGGAATAAAATGTGCTCCATCTAGGGTAGCTTTGAGGGTTGCTTAGGTAAGCTTGAAGAGGGTGTATGGGGCGGTATCTTCTTGTCCTACTTAAGTGAATCTTAGAGTAACGTTAGGTGGGGAGTTAATGAAAGGAAAAAGGGAATGATCTTATCTTAGGATAACCTTTGGTGAGAAGAATGCAAGTTAAAAGAGGTTACTGTAAAGTTGAACTTAGTTCACTGTAATGTTCTTCAATATTTGATAAAATGCTTATGTGATGTCTTGTATGTTTCTAGGGTATTTAATATTGTTCTTATACTTATACTATGATATTTTCATCAAAAAGAGCATGTTTTATACGAATGTCCATTTTTCATGATTTTATGCATTACGCCATACTTAGTACAAGTGTTTGTGCTAATTCCATAAATTTTGTCTATCTCTAAAGGTTGAGGTAGCGTTTGAAAAGAGTCTCGAAGTTGAAGCTTGGACTAGTGTTCATTCAAGCAAAGTGTTTGGTATGTCCTCACTAGATCCGAGGACATCTTGATGTTTACTTTTCCTTATTGAAAGTATTTTAATAGACTTAGCTATTTTCTATATTCATATGTCTAAGATGGTGACTTTGAGACTTAGCCTTTCATTATGTTTTTCTATAAAAGAGATATTTTGGAGTATTATTATTTCTTATGAAAAGTTTTAATTCCGCACTACTTTTCATACATGTATGCAATGAATGGTACGTAAGGGATTTTCTTAGATCTCCGAGAGGTCGACGATGCCGATCCCAATCCAAGATTGCATCCTAACTTCTAGGGTGTGATTTCGGGTCGTGACATATATATATATATATATATATGAACAATTTGTAAAAAAGTTCTCTAATAAAATCACGAAAGAAAACGACTAATCATATAGTGGAATCTTATATATATGATTTGAAATATCCTAGTTAAACTATCCATAAAGGTAAAATATACCAAAACATATGTTTTCAATAGTTTGTACTTCCGTACTAATAGATATTAAAATAAAATACCGTTGCTTAATAAAAATCTAAAAATGTTAAGAAACAAAAGAGTTGAGCTAAATTAATAGGATTCTACAACTTTCAATCAAATATATCAAGTAATGGCTTCATCACTACTGCTTTCATCATCCTCCCGCTGGTTATTTTCTCCACCTAAAAAAGACCATAAATAAAAGTTTATTGAGGTACAGAACAAAAGACCAAAGTATACCAAACAAATTTCAGGGGAAGGAATTTTAACAACCAAACAAGAATGGATAGAACCTTCAAACTTTATTCAAACACCTCCAATTCACCATGAGTACTAGTGAAATTCAAGCCATGAAAGTTATCAAGGTCGACCAAAACCAATAAATGACTAGTCCAAAATAGTCCTTTGTGTGATATTGTTCATCCAAGATTTTGTAAGCAAATAGATTGAACATAACTCCCTATTCCAAATTTTAATAGCCGAGCATGAAACATTATTCAAAAAAGCATAATAAAATGTAAGACCCCGAAAATGACTTAGGTTAACTAGCGCCTAACATGTTGGTAATGGTGGTCTAAGGTATTTAAAGTGTCTATATTATGTTATAGAGGCAGTAGATAAAGTATTAGGTGTGTTGGAAGTCAAACGTCAAGGGATGACTAAGACGTTCGACGACTAAGTCACCTAAATGCCTCATATGTGGTTGTATGTGTTTATGTGTGACTTTTGAGGTTTTAAGGTACTTAAATGAGTTATTATAGAATTTATAGGCAGTGTGTCAAGTTTCGTGTAGTTTGGAGGTCAAACGTCCAAGAACGTACATGAAGTTCGAAAGATATGCCTTGAAATGACCTTGTGTGTCTAGGCATGTTTCGTTGAGTTTTACTTGTTCGTTTTGGATGAAATTTATGTGAGAGGTGTTAAACTTATATACTATCATGTTTTAGCTTGAAACTTCTGGGAAATTATCCCCAAGGACCATCCAAGGGTCCTTGAGGAAGGACCCAACTTTGTTGACAATGCTGTCCCAGGCAGGCCCCAAACGACGGAGGCATCGACGCCCCCAGTGGGACCATAGACGCCCCACCGATGGGTGTCGTCTGCAGGTACTTAGCCTGGGGGAAGGAGGGGAGAGTTTACAAGTCTTTGAACCCACCGACGGTTGCCAGCACGGCCGGTCAGTGGGCTGACGCCCCGTCGATGGTGTCGTCAGTGAGGGTTGTCTTCTGCACGGTGAGTTGCTGCCAAGTCAAGGGGTGAATTGTAAATTCACCCCACTTCTAAATAAGACTTTAGGCGGTTTATTAAGGGTATCTTGGGTATTTTAAACAAGTATATAAAGGTTAAACACTTAGAATATTTCATTCTTCTAAAAACAAAATCACAAAGTCCTTAAGAAATCCCAAAGACTCCATTGAGTCCAAAATTAAGGAAGAGCTTGGTGTGACGTTTTTAGTGGAGATTCTTCATAAAAGTGAAGAATTATTTTCATTGATGTATGAATTTTGATCCTTGAAACTCGTTTCATCAAGGAGCCCAACTTTCAAAGATGTTTTCAAAGTTTTCAAAGTAGAATTGTCCAATTTCATGATTCTTCCATGGGTTCTTGTATTAAAGGTTTTCAAACGTCTATTATGTATTAGATTGATTTTGTATTGATTAATTTAGCCTAAATTACCTATGAACCCATGAAATTGATGAACCTATGATTTTGACTAAATTATGGGTTACTTGATATTGACTTAATGTTGATGAATTCATGTGTAGTTTCTTATGGGCTTTCTATTGATGTAAGAATTGTGTTCAATTGTTATCAAATTGGTATTGGACTGTTGAATCTATGTTGAATTGGTCTAGATTTCATTTATTTCTATAATTGGGTATTGAATTGGTGTTCATGGCCTTGGGTAAGGATCTTATGTAATTAAATTGAGTAAGTTGACTTGAATTGAAGTGTTGATGATGGAGTGGAGGTATTCTGCCCCATTTCCTTTATTTTGATGTTATTTATACTTCGATTATATTATGATTGGTTTGGTCCATCTTTGGTGGCGGTGTTATGTGAATTTATGTGGCATTGTCGGCGTTACTTTCTAGTATACTGATAATCATGGCCTTGTCGGCACTACTTGAACTTATATGGCTATTTGTGTAGTTGATCTTATGATGTCTAACCATATCTATCTATATGTGCTAGACTATTGCTACTATCTAGTTAATCATGTTGTGCTTTGACTATGTGTTATTGTGTAGTCTTAGAATTGATACATGGTTATTCCTAAATTGGTTATATGAGTATAAAATGGTTAAGTTGATAATGTTAGGGTAATGAATATGTTGACTTGATAAGGTTAAGGGTCATTCCTAAGAGTATAAAGGAAGATAGGCTATATGTGATAAATGGAAGTATGTTGTGTCTTGTTTAGGTAGACTTGTGTCCCTTACTTGATGCTTATGCGAATATGTGATTTCTTGACTTAGGAACATAAAGGGTCTTATTCTTGAATAAATGAATATAGGTGAGACCTTTAATGATGATAAAAGGGTCATTTATGTGGAACCTTGAACCAAGTGGTAAGGTTATGAATTGTGAAGTAGTAAGCCATAATGGTATCCTTTATGTAATGAGTGATGGACTTAAGGTTGATTGGCTGGAATGAAATTATATCACACCTTAGGAAAGTTGTGATGAGCTTCTTGTCTCCATAGTGAGATAGCCCAAATGGACTTTTCTATGGTAGGGTAAATGTAATTGGGTCATGAACATGATATGGGACCCATTTGTATGAACCTTAATGTAAATTGATCTATGAGGACTAAGTCTAGCACAAAGTGAGTATGGTAAAGTGAAGTAGTTCTAGTTAAGTATGAGACTAGAATACACAGCACGCCTTCATATTCCTTAACCATGTGCCTACATGGGATCTTTATGTTCTACCATTGTCAAGTAGAACACCTCATCGAAGTAGGATAGAACTTCGGATTCTATGCTTTGCTACCATGGTCTATGTCGGTTATTGCCTATTCTCATCATATTGAATACCTATTACCATTAGAGAATTTTATGAGGTTTAGGTGGTGGTATGGGACGCTACTTAGACATTGCACAATAGACTTTGATGGTGTTATTCGGAGTTCCTAGGTCTTGTCTAAGACCATTATTTGAATGTCCTTTATGTGATGTATGTCTTCTAAATGGACTAATAAACTAATGACTCATGATAGAAAGTATGAAAATTAATAAGTAAATAATCTAAAGTAACTTAAGGACTCCTTAGCTAAAGTGTGAAGAGGGCATATTGGATGATCTCTTTATGTCTTATATTTGGAAGTCTTGAGTATGACTCTGGTTAGGGAAGATGTTTGGTGTTATAGGCATGATCCAAGCCTTAGGTAGTCTCAAGTACTATTTAGGTAATCTTGAAGAGGTCAATCATGGACGTTATCTTCTTGATTTACTTAAGTAGGTCCTTTTGATAGCCTTTGGAAGGAGAGTAACATATCATCTATGCGTTGGCGTGTTTTGAGAATGATTCTATCCTAGGGAGTCTATTGGATCTCTTGAGTGTGTGTGTAAGGGATTGTATTAGCGGTTGCTTCACAACTCACTCAAGTGAGACTTAGAATTACCTTTGGTAGAAGAATCTTACATTGATGTTTATGATGCTTTGTAAGTGTATATGTGACTCATTATAGGTAATCTTCAGGGTCGTTTAGGCACATCTAGAGAGGGTGTATGGGCGGTCTCTCTTTGTGTGACTTAAGTGAATCTTAGGATGACTTTAAGTGAGGAAATTACATGCTAGAAGTCGTTAAAAGGAGAAGTGAAAGTACTTCACTGTAACAGTGAATAACTCACTATACTATGAATATAGTTCACTATAAGGTGTTCTTAATAATTGATATTTTTGGTTTAATGTTATATTATGTGTTTCTATGTTGATAGTTGATGTTGTTATGATTAAAATATGATTTATAAAATGAAAAGATGCATATTTCCAATAAAGTCTGTTTTCATGATTTTTATGCATAATTCCATACTTAGACATGTGGTTGTACTAATTCCATGCTTTATTTTCTATCTATAGTTCTTAATAGGTGAAGAGATTTTGAGAAGTGAAGACTTGGACAAGGAGATCATTCAAGAAGAGTTGAAGTATGTCCTCATTTGACTCGAGGGCATATATGTCATTTTATGTTTCTTAAATGAAGTTTTGTAATAGACTATATAGTAATATGTTTTAAATTCGTATGGGCCGTGCCCCAAGTATTATCGTTTCTTAAGATGATGATCGAGACTTAGAGTTTTCCTATTTCTACATATATGAAAGTGTTTAAAGACTTCTATATTGTTTTTATGAAAAGTTTTAATTCAGAACTACTTTTCATTATGTATATGCAATGAATGATATGAGAGGCTTGTATGAGACCTCCGAGAGGTTGAATACGGCGGTCGCAATCCAAGATTGCACCCTAACTTCTAGGGTGTGGTTTCGGGATGTGACATAAATCACATGCACACACCAAGCAAACAAGTTCTTGTAATTGATGATTTACTTAAACACTTAGTTTCCACTTCACCTCAGGAAAGAAGCCATCTTGTAAAATGTCACTTGAAATGATGTCTTATGAAAACAGTAAATAAAATACCAACAAACACCTTTGAAAAAGGAGACAACTCATTACTTCTACTGATTAACAAACTTTTCATTTAAAAACAATACTTTTAACGGTCATAATTCAGCTGACACTTCAGGTTTGAGTGTTAGTTGCACAAAGAATATATGTCAATAAATGGGAAAATGTTCAGACAAATGACTTGCCTAATGAACCCATCAAAACAAGAAGTAATCAGTTCGATTAAAAGAAGCTAACAAAGGGATTTCGTCAAAAGAGCAGCAGAAGGAAAGAAATATCTTTAATATCAAAAGAAATATGGTCTAGAGTAATCAATTTCACCATAACTACCAACAAAACTTTAAACCCACAATATCTAAAACTTAATGGGAATAGCTAAAACTTAATGGGAAAACCCCATAATCAGGAAAAAAAATACATCAACAAAAACACCTACTTATCCTTAGAAATGTTGGTAGTTATTCCCCATGCACATTTTGAAATATGTTTGTTCATGCGTAAAACATTGTTGTATTTTTATTTCATAGTTGATCATAAATTTTTTTTTTTTATATGTTTATGTTGCTAGATATCAATGGACCAGTATAAATAACAGAAAGTAGGTAAATGACTCCAAAATGCATATAGAACTCACAAGGGTACATAAATGACAGAGAAACAGATGCAAAAGAGCACTAAACTAGATTTATGCCTTTGCTCATATCAAATAACATTAGAGATTGACATGCTAGAATTACAATACAAGAGGACTCGCATACCAAGCCATCCAGGGCAAAGTTTATCAAATCAATGAACATAGTTTGAGGAGCACATGAAATAAAAACATGGAAGTGAAACCAGGAGCCAAATCTCTAGTACAAAAATATTTATTTTCATGGAACAAAATCCTCAACCTGGATTTCAGTTGCAGACTTAAATACTAAAACTTGTGTATCTAATATTTTATAAGGCCTGAAATGATATAGTCTGCAGCAATTGACATTTTTACGGCAAAGATCTACATAGACCTAAACCACATAATAGTTTTTAATGTGTCAGAAGTTGATTGATGTATCTTACATAAGAACCGATGGTTTCATTTCCTAAAGCTTCTTATATATAATTAGAATTAAATGACTACTAGTTTATAAGACAATTTGATGGTCCATCTTTACCATTCTCAAATGAAAAAAGAAGAAGGGAATCTCGAGTGATCCTACTACAACCTATTAGAAGTAATGACGAAATTAGTGAGAACAAGTCATAGATAATGTAGATGCATATAAAGTTGAAAAGACTACAATCATATTTATCACACACATTAGGAAGACATGATGCTCCACTGCAGGCAAGCGAACTAGCAAAAGCTAATGAATTGTTCTTCATTATATTTTTACATGCATTATTGAATAAACAATGCAAGTCTAGTAAATAAAATTATGAATACATTCTCTTAATATGCAAAATAACCCAACTCACCCTCCATAGTAAGTTCAAGGTAAAAATGATAATGTGGGAACAGAGGTAACTGACTTATAAACCCCAAAGAAAAATGTAGAAAAGAAAATAGCCAGACGCTAAAGGAAAAGAATCATGGTACAACAAAAAGCTATTTGTAAGCCACCTAAATTAGGAGAAAACCCACCCTCAATTCCTAGCGCAACCTCAATATACAATTCTTTTTTCCTCCGTCTTTGGCCAAAAAAACTCTACACCAACATAGACCCCAAAGCAAAAAAAAAAGGAAAAGAAAAACCTTTCCACTCATCTGGATACCTTTATTAATTATTTTAGCATGATTTGGTTAAGATGTTTGATTTATTACATTGGTGCTTTTATTCATGCTGTAAAATAAAGAAGAAGGAAGAGAGAAGAGGAAGAAAATTTCGTGTATGGTGTGAAGTTAAAAATTCTCATGGAATCAAAGAAACGAGGGAGGGAAGAGGTGCAGTCCTTTGGTGGAAAGTCTAGAAGTAATATATAGGAGTATGCACAGAACTTTCCTCCTTGTCTTTATTATACTCTTATAAGGATCTCATGTCTAATCACTTCACCACAGTTCTTCCACCTACATCTACCTATCCTAACACCTTCTAAATCCAAACTCACGCACCTTCTAACTAGTACATCCTAACACCTCCTCTTCACATGCTCGAACATCTCAAAATCACTTCTATCATCAAACAAATATGTCATATTGTAGGACAATAAGTCTTCACACCATTGGACTAAATGACTTTGATCACAGATTGGAATTTGGAAGACAACAAAAGGATATGGGACCTATGTATACATTACTCTATTACGATAAATGTTATGATCAAAAAAATATGCCTAATACAATGACCAGTAAATTTCAATACACGACATACAATATACGTCTCTTGACAGAAGCACAAACCAAACATCAACAGAAACTCCACCAGTTTTCTAAATTTGCATTGTTAATTGTGAAGAATTCATTTATATTCCATGATGTCAAGCAGAAAGAGAAGATTCAGTTATGCAGGAGGCTTACATATTTTCATAGACTGAATGAATGCTCAGAAAAGTTCAACTTGAAATCCATCAAAAAAGAGGCCCAATGTTTAACTTGAAATTACACACAAGACGAACTTACCATAACATTCAAATCCCTTCACATTTGGAACCAGTAGCACATTTTAGTACCAACCAGTAGCAAATTTTAGATTATTCCACTTTCATGTGAATTTATCTTTTATTTCCTATTGCTCTAACTTAAATTGTCAACAATAATGAAAGTGAGAGGTGAAATCAATGAAAACGTCATCAATACAAGGGTATTAAAACCCGATTGAATAACTCATGGACAAGAAATACATCATCAATGTCATGTTAAATAGGTCCAGAGCATTCAATTTCACCATAAATCCAACAAAACTTTAAACCCACAATAGCTACAACTTAATGAAAAAGAACCCACAAATAGAGAAACACATCAAATATACTAACCACAACCAAATATTAAAGAAAATAGAAGTGATTCAAGAAGAAAACCTCAAAAGTTCAAACTTGTAGTTTCTTCATCTATAACCTCAAAGATTGAAAAAGAGAACCTCCAACAGTTGAAGAATAAAACCTCCATTTCATTAAATTTTACAAGAAAACATACAACCCTCCATTTAATTAGATTTCACAGGAATTAAGAGAGAAACGGGTTCCAATTCGAAGAAAAAATGGATTTATATTTGCCCTAAAATCACATACATGAAGAACTTACCATCTTCCACCGTTCTGCTTCTGCTAAGCTCCACAACTTCTATCTTCCATCGTTCTGCTTCTGCTAAGCTCCACAAATGGATGAAAAATTAGGTCTAAGAGAAGAATAGTGGAAATGATTGCACCTGTGTTTTGCTTGTGGAAGAGAGGGGAAATGAGCAAATGTTTGGCTCGTTTCTATCAATAAAGAGAAAACTAATTTTTCTTTAAAGAGTTAATTAGTGATAAAATAGAATGAAATTTTTTGGTGGAGTAAGCGAAATTAATAGAGGTGAATTTTGGTGGGATTTAATATATAACTGTTACAATATAATAATATTCATAGTAAATGTTGCCATAGATTACTTTATGGCAACGATTAAAGTAACCGTTGCAATACATATGTCTATTGCAACTGTTTTCACACAATGACAACATATTTATTACTTAGCCGTAGCAGTAATATCCAATCCTTTTGGCAACGGCTCAAACCGTTGCAATAGACCCTCTATAGTAACAGTGGTTTAAGTGTTGCTAAAAAGTTCGTTATCGTAGGACTAATTTCTAGTAGTGACACTATCCATACATTACACAAGGGGTTGCCTTAGGATTTCTTAAGGTTAATAGTTAAAGGTAAAGGTAAAGAGAATTCTACGTTGTTTAAACTAATTATATTATATGTGACCTATATTTTTCCTATTGTATCAATGTTCATGATGTTTTACTAAAATGACATATTGAAAGTCTTTCAACTAAATGTCCTCTTTTAAAGTATGTTTTTGCATGGTCATCATACTTAGTGAATATTAGTACCAACACCATTCATCTTCATGTTCTTACACTAAATGTAGGTTGTGGTGACTAAAGGCTCCTTGCTTGAGTGAAGTGCTTCAAGCTGCTAACCCATGTTTTGGTATCTCCTCATAGATTCGAGGACACTTATCTTAGGAGTTTCCTACCAATTCATGTAATACACAATAGTTCCTTTTTGTATTGTAAGGGATGTGTCCCTACTATGTTGAAATCCTGTCTAAGATGGCTACGTTGAGATTTAGTATTCTACTTGTGTATTGATGATTTGAAATGTTGATGACTTTTTGACTTCTGTTTCAAAGAAAAAGTTTTAAATTCCGCACTTTTTATGCCTATGTGATGAATGAATGATGAGGGATTGTATACGACCTTCGAAAGATTGAATACGTTGTGTGATAACTAGGGGGTGCTCTTGGGTCGTTACAGGCTGTTAATAAAGAGCCATTTCTTTAAAAGGTGTTTACAATAATCATTCAAGGAAAAATGTTCACAATGAATATATATTGTAACACCCCGTAGTTTAGTAGACAAAATAGGGCTAAGTGTGAGGGCAACAAGAGAAAATACATGGGCAAGGGACAAGTACAAAGGGCAAGGCCTAACAAATGTGCCACGGCTGCCCAAAACCTGGGGATGAACTGCCTCATCTCCACGACCACCACCACGACCAGTGGTGAAGACCATGGCTCATGGTGTGGTATGTGAAAGAAAAGGCAGTATCTCCCTTGAAGATGCCTCAAAGTGTCTCACCTTCACGAGCCACTTCAAGGCAAGGCGTGAAGACCACAACTTATGGGTAGGCTCGTGAGGAGGTCATAGCTTTCTGTAGACCAAAGCCTCTTACACAACACATTGCCCCACCTCTCGACCATCACAACGGCTTGGGTTAAACACCTCAGCTCGTGGTGTGTTCTGTTGTGGGCTAGGCAGTGTACCTACAATGCTGCCTAAAGTGAGACCCCCCCCACGAGCCACTTGGTGGGTCTTGAAGGCTACAAAGCTCTGTGGTAGTGGTAGTAGTTGTAACATTTCGAAATCCCAAAGTCATGTGATAAGACTTACACAGGCTCCTTAAGGTATAAACCATTGATCCTTGCCAAATTAGGCGTAGATGGAGTTGTTGAAGTGTTTTGGAACCAAAACGTCCATAAACGTCCAGAAAGTTGGTTCATGAAAGGGCTAGAGTGTCCCTTGTAGTTTGGCCAAGTTAAAGAGTTGGAATGGAGTAAAAGTTGGTAGCAATAGGTGTAACACATAGTGCAAGGTGGTTTCACGTTGGAAAAGTCAGGGTACGACTCCCGGAGGACCAACCAAGGGCCCTCGAGGAGGACCCTTGAGACAGTGTGCCACGACGGATTTCATGACGGGGCGTCATGGGCACGACGGGGCATCGAGGCCACCGTCGTGCCAACCTTAGTTTCTGGGAAGAAAACCCTCGCCTGCACAGTCTCTGACCAATGTGACGGACGTGCAGGACGGAGGGAGGCCAATCCTTCACGCCCACGACGGCCCGTCGACGTGGAGTTGTCGTGGAGGGCCTGTGATATTTTCAGAACTTAGGCTTTAGGTTAATCATTTTATTTAGTGTCTTAGGGGTAATTAGGGGATTAAGGGAAGACTAATTAAGTGACTTAAATCCCACTATAAATACCCCAACCCTCATTAGCCTAATGATTATTCTCAAAAAACAAAACTCTCTTCCTTCTCTCTACTTTCTCTCTCTATTGGAAGACTCCATTTGAGGACAGCTTGGGAGGATCATTGGGGGCTGGTTTTAGCACGAAATCACCATCAAAACGTCATCAAATCATAAGTATGGGATCTAATTCACCTTTGAGAATTCTTTCCTCAAAGGGCTCCTTCAAAGATTTTCCAAAAGTTGAGTTTCATATGGGTTTCATCCAATTTCGAGTTTGTTGTTATGAATTGAGTTATTCATGTATTCTTTGGGTTATAATGAGTAGGTTATAATGTATTCTAACTTGATTATGTTGAATTGATGTGATTGGGTTTAGATTGTAGATGATGACCCTTAACCCTAGGTATGAGATTGATGTGAATTTGGGTTGGGTTGATGTAATTGATCTAATTATTTTTTAAATCATCTTTAATTATTTTTATTAAATTGATCATGCATCTATTGTGATGAATTGATGTCTTTCATGCTAATTCTTGAAGTATTGAATTTAGGGTAAGATGATAGACTTAGATATCATGTTATCAAGCTTTGATTTAGGATTGAATTATGGCGTAGTGACTCTTCTAAAGAAATTCATATATTGATTGTTGAATTACATTGATGTGATGACCCAAATTAGGTTAGTCTATGGGTTGATGGTAAGGACCTTTTATTGGTAAACTATGGAGGAGTATTGGTAAGTCTTGATTCTCCTAATTCTTACGTCAATGGTGATTAATTGTCATCAAGTTATGATGTTGTGTTGAAGTATACCTTGTTTAAGGTGATAGGTTGATATGATGATTGAATTGGAATGTTTTAGGGTTGGTTGTGAGGTTGCCTAGGAGTACATATTATAGGGAGGTTGTTATGTAACAATGTGCCCTATTATGATGAGATGTGCAAGGGTTAACTTCACCTGTATGAATTGTGAATTAAAGGACTATTTTCTCATACAATTTTTATTGAGATATGAGGATGAATATACTACGGCTAGACCCTACTATCTAAACTAATTGAGAAGATTAATAAAGTATTAAAGACTTCTCTAAATGGGGACTTAGCTTAGCACCGAGCGAACTTGACAATGGGAGGTGATGACTTATCCATAGAAGGAAAGAATCATCCTAAAGTTGCCCATGTGATGTTAACTCCCTTGTTTATGGGACATGTCATTTAAGGGATTCCCATGAGGAGCGTCCCACTTTACCTAATAATATGAATAGGGATATCTACCTCTTAGTTCTTGACCTATGTTGCCACCATAGGATACTAGCTAGTGTATCCACTTAGATAGATACATTTATGTTAGGTTCTACCTTGGCCGGTAGACTACCTTCCATCGGTGTAAGGTTTCATGACAACGGATTCCACATTTTCTCATGTGGTCAATGTCGGTTAAGGCAAGGTTTCCCTAAACTTAAATGAATGAATAAGATATAGACTAATCGAAGTAACTTGAGGGTTTGGCTTTAGCTTAGGTAGGGGTATGGGACACTACCTACGCCTTGCACTAGTTTGCCTTGATAGGAGCTTTGAGAGGTCAATATTATGTATGTAAAGTAGTGATATAATGTAAATGACTTTGTACATTGAATAACATGCTTATGAGTATAAGTTTGTTGCTTTTGGTTGAAGAAGAATGTTTTCATGAAATGGAAGAGTATGTTAGGTAAGGTTAATTGCTAATTGTAGTCTTGATAGGTTACTTGATTAAGTAAGAGTCATGGGAATTTACTTGATCATTGCACTTGTGACATTATGAAGGGTATAGTTAGTATGTTTTGCTTTACTATGCTTCACTCGTATACATGTTTTATAATGATTTTTCTTAAATTTCCTTTTCTAAGGATATTTTATTGGTAATTGTATGTATGGTTCCATACTTAGTACATGTGGAGTACTAACCCCTTTTATTTCCCTTTTCCCAAACATTTTAGGTTCGGGTCATTGAATTTGCTCCGAATTGCTGGAAAAGAAGACTTGGATCTCTAACCATCCAAGTGGTAGGTCCGCATTCTCCCGAGGGCGTTGCCAACATCTTACTCTTATGTTACTTAGTTACTATAATTCTGTATTGACTCTATTACTCGTTTGAGACGATGTTGTATATAGCCTATAAGTGGCTTCTTGTATTGATGTAGGGCTATGCCCAAGATTTGTTATCTTTGATAGATGGTTTATGAGATGAGACGACTTTTATAACTATTTTCTCCTAAATATATAAATGTATGAAATAAAAGTAGAAGACTATGTAATCTTCGTATATGAACAAGTCTATGTATACTTGATATAAATATGATTATGTGTATGTAGAGGTCTATGTAAACCTCTGAGTAGTTATAGATAAAAAGTTTTAAATTCTTTCACATTTTTAATCGATGAATGCTATGACGAGGCTAAGAGGCTTGTTTTAGTCCTCAAAGAGGACGACGACGCTGGTTATGTCTGGGGGGTAAAACCGGATGTGACAAACTTGGTATCAGAGCATGAGGTTGAATATCCTTGATGATAACGTCTCTCTCAACCACGTTATATAGGTTTGTATTCATAATTGTGAAGCGCGCCACACTTATGAATAAGAAATTATTTGATGCCTAGGAATCACTCTCATTGTTGGAAGTCCATATCGTGCCTCTAGAATGTGCGTCGTGTATGCTTTCACCTAAACCTTATGTTTTGGTTATAGTAGATGAATACTAGAAGGAATGCAGACAGAAGACTTGAGGAGGAGATTGCTGCTGCAGGAATCCCTCCCCGTGGTGATCCAGTTCCTCCTCTTGAAGAGATTGTTGTTGATGATCAGGTTCCCGTTGATCCTTCACCTATGGCAGAGGCTCAGATGAGGGCTATTCTTGCTCAAATGGCTCAAACCATGAATACTCAAGCTCAAGCCGCAACGGTGCAAGCCCAGGCCATGACTGCCCAAGCTAATAGGGATATTGCACCTAGAGTTCGTGAGCAAACTATGGCTTCCCGACTTAGAGACTTCACCCGAATGAATCCTCCTATCTTCTGTGGGTCTAAGGTTGATGAAGACCCTCAAGATTTCATTGATGAGGTTTATAATATTTTGTGTGCTATGGGGTTGTCTTCTAGTGAGAATGACGAGTTGGCCTCATACCAACTCAAGGATGTGGCTCAGACATGGCATGTGCAATGGAAAGACAATAGGCCACTTCAAAGTGGGCCAGTGACTTGGGAGTTGTTCAAAAAGGCTTTCTTTGATCGGTTCTTCCCTAGAGAGATGAGAGAAACTAAGGTGGTAGAGTTCATCAATCTCCGCCAAGGAGAAATGAGTGTTCATGAGTACTCTTTGAAGTTCATTCAATTGGCTAAGTATGCTCCTTCCTTGGTCTCGATCCTAGAGACGAGATGAGTCAATTCGTGACAGGTGTGTCAGATGATTTGCAAGAAGAATTTCAATCGGCTATCCTTCATGATAACATGAATATTGGTCGTCTCATGGTACATGCAAAAAGGGTTGAGGAGGCTAGAGCAAAAAAGAAGGATAAGGATAAGGACTTAAGAAGGACAAGGTCTTTTGAGAGTGGAACTACTAAAGATAGGTTTGGAATTCAAGACAAGCCTAGATCTAAGAAGAGGTTCTCATATCAAGTTCCATCCAAATTTCCCTAGACTAGGGATTCTAAAGCCCCTAGACCAAAAGTTGCAAAGGGAAAGGGTGGAAACTCATCTAATGAGAAGCCTACTTGTGCTAAGTGCGGAAAGGAACATTATGGTGAATGCTTGATCGGAATGGGGAATTGCTTTAGTTGGGTAAAGAGTAATCACAAAGCTAGGACTGCCCTAACATAAGGAACCGAGAAAAGAATGTGCAAAAACAAGCAAGTGAGGCTCCTAAGAAGAACCGCTTTTATGCACTTCGTTCGAGAGATGACCAAGAGGCCTCTCCCGATGTGGTGACCGGTATGTTACAAATCTTTGCTATTGATGTATATGCTTTGCTAGATCCGGGAGCTACTTTGTCTTTCGTTACTCCCTTAGTAGCTAAAAAGTTTGATACTTTACCCGATATTTTGCATGAACCTATTTTGGTGTCTACTCCGGTGGGTGAGTCAGTTGTAGAAAAAAGAATCTACCGAAATTGTCCTATCTCTATGCCCCATAGAGTTTCTCTTGTAGATCTAGTTGAACTAGACATGTATGATTTTGATGTCATTTTGGGTATGGACTGGTTGCATGCTAGCTTCACTTCTATTGATTGTAGGACTAGAGTTGTGAGGTTTAGTTTCCCAGATGAACCCGTTTTTGAGTGGAAGGGTGGGAATTCTCTTCCTAGAGGTCGATTCATATCATGTCTAAAAGCGAGTAAGATGATCTCAAAGGGGTGTCTTTATCATATTGTGAGAGTCCAAGAAGTTGATTCGAAATTCCTCTATTGAGTCGGTCCCCGTGGTGAGTGAATTTACGGAGGTCTTTCCTGATGACCTTTCCCGCATTCCTCCCGAACGGGAAATCTATTTCGGTATTGATTTGCTACCGAAAACAAACCCTATCTCTATTCCTCCTTATAGAATGGCTCCGGCCGAACTAAAGGAGTTGAAGGCACAACTTAAGGATTTGCTAGACAAGGGCTTTATAAGGCCTAGAATTTCTCCGTGGGGTGCTCCGGTCTTGTTTGTGAAAAAGAAGGATGGGTCCTTGAGAATGTGTATTGACTACCGTCAAATCAACAAGGTTACTATCAAGAACAAATATCCCCTTCCTCGGATTGTTGATTTATTTGATCAACTCCAAGGGGCGAGTTACTTCTCCAAATTGACTTGAGGTCAGGGTATCACCAGCTTAGGGTGAGGAATGAAGATATTCCAAAAACGGCTTTTTGGACTCGGTACGGGCATTATGAGTTCTTGGTTATGTCCTTCGGTCTCACAAATTATCCGGCGGCATTTATGGACCTAATGAACAGAGTGTTTCAAAGTTACCTTGATGCATTCGTTATTTTATTTATCGATTATATCTTGGTGTATTCGAAGAATGAGGTTGATCACATGGGTCATCTAAGGGTGGTATTGCAAACCCTTAAAGAGCAAAAATTGTTCGCCAAGTATAGCAAGTGTGAGTTTTGGTTGAGGTCGATCGCGTTTCTTGGACACATCATCTCTAGTGAGGGAGTTGAGGTTGACCAAGGAAAACTGATGCGGTGAGAAATTGGCCTAGACCCTTGACCCCGGCAGACATTAGGAGTTTTTGGTCCTAGCAGCTATTATCGAAGGTTTGTAGAAGGTTTTTCATCCATTGCATCTCCTTTGACTTCATTGACTCAAAAAGGTAAGAAGTTTGAATGGTCAGAGGCCTGCGAGGAGAGTTTCCAATTGTTGAATAAGGGCTTACTTCAGCTCCGTATTAACTTTACCGGAAGTTCTAAAGGGTTCGTTGTGTATTGTGATGCATCCGCATAGGTTTGGGGTGTGTGCTTATGCAAAATGGAAGGTGATTGCCTATGCCTTCACGGCAACTTAAGGTTCATGAGAGAAATTACCCCANGTGAATTTACGGAGTCTTTCCTGATGACCTTCCGGCATTCCTCCCGAACGGGAAATTCGATTTCGGTATTGATTTGCTACCGGAAAACAAACCCTATCTCTATTCCTCCTTATAGAATGGCTCCGGCCGAGTTAAAGGAGTTGAAGGCACAACTTAAAGATTTGCTAGACAAGGGCTTTATAAGGCCTAGCATTTCTCCATGGGGTGCTCCAGTTTTGTTCGTGAAAAAGAAGGATGGGTCCTTGAGAATGTGTATTGACTAACGCCAACTCAACAAGGTTACTATCAAGAACAAGTATCCTCTTCCTCGGATTGATGATTTATTTGATCAACTCCAAGGAGCGAGTTACTTCTCCAAAATTGACTTGAGGTCAGGGTATCACCAGCTTAGGGTGAGAATTGAAGATATTCCAAAGACGGCCTTTCGGACTAGGTATGGGCATTATGAGTTCGTGGTTATGTCCTTTGGTCTCACAAATGCTCCGGTGGCGTTCATGGACCTAATGAATAGAGTGTTTCGAAGTTACCTTGATGCATTTGTTATTGTATTTATCGATGATATCTTGGTGTATTCGAAGAATGAGGTTGATCACATGAGTCATCTAAGGGTAGTATTGCAAAACCTTAAAGAGCATAAATTGCTTGCCAAGTATAGCAAGTGTGAGTTTTGGTTGAGGTCGGTAGCGTTTCTTGGGCACATCATCTCTAGTGAGGGAGTTGAGGTAGACCCAAGGAAAACTGATGCGGTAAGAAACTGGCCTAGACCCTTGACCCCAACTGACATTAGGATTTTCTTGGGTTTAGCAGGCTATTATCGAAGGTTTGTAGAAGGTTTTTCATCCATTGCATCTCCATTGACTTCATTAACTCAAAAAGGTAAAAAGTTTGAGTGGTCGGAGGCCTGCGAGAAGAGTTTCCAACTGTTGAAAGATAGGCTTACTTCAGCTCCGGTATTAACTTTACCGAAAGGTTCTAAAGGGTTCGTTGTGTATTGTGATGTATCCCGCATAGGTTTGGGGTGTGTGCTTATGCAAAATGGGAAGGTGATTGCCTATGCTTCACGGCAACTTCAGGTTCATGAGAGAAATTACCCAACTCATGACCTTGAATTAGCGGCCGTAGTATTTGCTTTAAAATTGTGGAGACATTACTTGTATGGTGTTCATGTGGATGTTTTCACCGATCATAAGAGTCTTCAATATGTGTTTACTCAAAAAGAGTTGAATCTCCGACAAAGAAGGTGGTTGTAATTGTTGAAGGATTATGATATGAGTGTCCTATATCACCCCGGCAAGGCCAATGTGGTGGCAGATGCTCTAAGCCGTTTGACTATGGGTAGTGTGTCTCATTTTGATGAAGACAAGAAAGAATTAGTGAAAGATGTTCATAGTTTGACTAGATTGGGTGTTCATTTAGAGAGTTCTCTAAATGGAGGTGCCACGGTTCATCATAGCTCTGAATCATCATTGGTGGTTGAGGTGAAGTCCAAACAACACCTTGATCAACTATTGATGGAGTTGAAGGAATCTGTTCTTGGCAAGATGAATGAGTCTTTCTCCTTAGGAGGAGATGGTGTGTTGAGGTACCAAGGGAGGTTATGTGTTCCTGATGTTGATGGATTGAGGTATCGGATCCTTGAAGAAGCCCATGGATCCCACTATTCCATCCATCCGGGTTCTACTAATATGTATCATGACCTTTGAGAAATATATTGGTGGGAAGGTTTGAAAAAGGACATAGCAGAATTTGTTGCTAAGTGTCCAAACTGCCAACAAGTGAAGGCGGAACATCAAAAGCCGGGTGGCTTACTACAAGAGATCCAAATTCCTACCTGGAATTGGGAAGATATTAATATTGACTTTGTGGTCAGTCAATTCGTGACAAAGGTGTGTCAGATGATTTGCAAGAAGGAATGTCAATCGAGCTATCCTTCATGATAACATGAATATTGTCGTTCATGTACATGCAAAAGGTGAGGCGAGGTGACGAGCAAAAAGAAGGATAAGATAAGACATTAATAAGGACAAGGTTCATCTTTTGAGCAGTGGACTACTAAAGATAGGTTTGGAATTCAAGAAGACAAGCCTAGATACTAGAAGAGGTTCTCATATCAAGTTCATCCAAATTTCACCTAACGGATTTCTAAAGCCCCTAGACTAAAAAGTTGCAAGGGAAAGGGGGGAAACTCATCATAATGAGAAGCCTACTTGTGTAAGTGCGGAAAGAACATTATGTAATGCTTGTATCCGGAAATGCAATTTGTCTTGTTGTAAAGATGTAATCACAAGCTGCGACTGCCCTAATACCAAGAGGAACCGAAGAAAAGATGTGCAAAACACAGAAGTGAGGCTCCTAAGAAGAACCGCTTTATGCACTCGTTGAGAGATGGACCAGACAGGCCTCTTCCGATGCCGTGGTGACCGGTATGTTATCAAAATCATTTGCTTTGATGTAATATGCTTCGCTAGGATTCCGGGAGCCTTACTTGTCTTCGTTACTCCCTTAGTAGCTAAAAGTTTTGATCCTTTCACCGATATCTTTGATGAACACTATTTTGGTGTCCTACTCGGTGGGTGAGTCAGTTGTAGCAAAAAGAACTTTTTTATTTTTTTCTTTTTTTTTTTATACCGAAAAGTTTCCTCATCTCTATGCCCATTAGAGTTTCATGCATAGATCTAGTTGAACTAGACATGTATGATTTTGATGTCGATTTTTGGTATTGCTGGTTGCATGCTAGCTTTGCTTCGATTTGATTGTTAGGACTAGAGTTGTGAGGGTTTAAGGTTTCCCAGATGAACCCGTTTTTGAGTGCAATATCGCTAGGCGTTTGGAGAATTCTCTCTCCTAGACGTGCCTCGATTCATATCATGTCTAAAACGAGATAAGATGATCTCAAAGTGGTTCTTTTATTGTGAGAGTTCCAAGAAGTTATTCCTGAAGATTCCTCTATTGGTAGTCGTTCCCTGGTGAGTGAATTATAACGGAGGTTAACTTCACCTATATGAATTGTGAATGAAAGGACTGTTTTCTCATACAATTTTTATTGAGCTATGATCATGAATATACTAGGGCTAGACCCTACTATCTAAACTAATTGAGAAGATTAATAAAGTATTAAAGACTTCTCTAAATGGGGACTTAGCTTAGCACCGAGCGAACTTGACAATGGGAGGTGATGAATTATCCATAGAAGGAAAGAATCATCCTAAAGTTCCCATGTGATGTTAACTCCCTTGTTTATGGACATGTCATTTAAGGGATTCCCATGAGGAGCGCCCACTTTACCTAATGGTATGAATAGGGATATCTACCTCTTAGTTCTTGAACTATGTTGCCACCATAGGATACTAGCTAGTGGATCCACCTAGATAGCTACGTTTATGTTAGGTTCTACTTTGGCCGGTAGACCACCTTCCATCGGTGTAAGGTTTTATGACACCGGATTCCACATTTGCTCATGTGGTCTATGTCGGTTAAGGCAAGGTTTCCCTAAACTTAAATGAATGAATAAGATATAGACTAATCGAAGTAACTTGAAGGGTTTTGCTATAGCTTAGGTAGGGGTATGGGACTCTACCTATGCCTTGCACTAGTTTGCCTTGATAGGAGCTTTGAGAGGTCAATATTATGTATGTAAAGTAGTGATATAATGTAAATGACTTTGTCCATTGAATAACATGCTTATGAGTATAAGGTTGTTGCTTTTGGTTGAAGAGGAATGTTTTCATGAAATGGAAGAGTATGTTAGGTAAGGTTAATTGCTAATTGTAGTCTTGATAGGTTACTTGATTAAGTAAAAGTCATGGGAATTTACTTGATCATTGCACTTGTGACTTTATGAAGGGTATAGTTAGTATGTTTTGCTTTACTATGCTTCACTCGTATACATGTTTTATAATGATTTTTCTTAAATGTCCTTTTCTAAGTATATTTGATTGGTAATTGTATATATATTGTTCCATACTTAGTACATGTGGAGTACTAACCCCATTTTCCCTTTTCCCAAACATTTTAGGTTCGGGTCGTTGAATTTGCTCTGAATTGCTGGAAAGGAAGACTTGGATCTCTAACCATCCAAGTGGTAGGTCCTCATTCTCCCGAGGGCGTTGCTGACATCTTACTCTTATGTTACTTAGTTACTATAATTCTGTATTGACTCTATTACTCGTTTGAGACGATGTTGTATATAGCCTATAAGTGGCTTCTTGTATTGATGTAGGGCTATGCCCAAGATTTGTTATCTTTGATAGATGGTTTATGAGATGAGACGGCTTTTATAACTATTTTTCCTATATATAAATGTATGAAATAAAAGTAGAAGACTATGTAATCTTCGTATATGAACAAGTCTATGTATACTTGATATAAATATGATTATGTGTATGTAGAGGTCTATGTAAACCTCCGAGTAGTTATAGATAAAAAGTTTTAAATTCCTTCACATTTTTTTAATCGATGAACGCTATGACGAGGCTAAGGGGCTAGTCTTAGTCCTCAAAGAGGACGACGACGCCGGTTACGTCTGTGGGTAAACTCGGATGTGACAAATTAGGTATCAGAGCATGAGGTTGAATATCCTTGATGATAACGTCTCTCTCAACCACGTCATATAGGTTTGTATTCATAATTGTGAAGCGCGCCACACTTATGAATAGGAACTTATTTGATGCCTAGGAATCACTCTCATTGTTGGAAGTCCATATCGTGCCTCTAGAATGTGTGTCGTGTATGCTTTCACCTAAACCTTGTGTTTTGGTTATAGGAGATGAATACTAGAAGGAATGCAGCCAGAAGACTTGAGGAGGAGATTGCTGCTGCGGGAATCCCTCCCCGTGGTGATCCAGTTCCTCCTCTTGAAGAGATTGTTGTTGATGATCAGGTTCCCGTTGATCCTCCACCTATGGCAGAGGCTCAGATGAGGGCTATTCTTGCTCAAATGGCTCAAGCCATGACTACTCAAGCTCAAGCCGCAACGGTGCAAGCCCAGGCCATGACTGCCCAAGCTAATAGGGATATTGCACCTAGAGTTCGTGAGCAAACTATGGCTTCCCGACTTAGAGACTTCACCCGAATGAATCCTCCTATCTTCTATGGGTCTAAGGTTGATGAAGACCCTCAAGAATTCATTGATGAGGTTTATAAGATTTTGTGTGCTATGGGGTTGTCTTCTAGTGAGAATGCCGAGTTGGCCTCATACCAACTCAAGGATGTGGCTCAGACATGGCATGTGCAATGGAAAGACAATAGGCCACTTCAAAGTGGGCCAGTGACTTGGGAGTTGTTCAAAAGGGCTTTCCTTGATCGGTTCTTCCCTAGAGAGATGAGAGAAACTAAGGTGGTAAGTTCATCAATCTCCGCCAAGGAGAAATGAGTGTTCATGAGTACTCTTTGAAGTTCATTCAATTGGCTAAGTATGCTCCTTCCTTGGTCTCCGATCCTAGAGACGAGATGAGTCGATTCGTGACAGGTGTGTCGGATGATTTGCAAGAAGAATGTCAATCGGCTATGCTTCATGATAACATGAATATTGGTCGTCTCATGGTGCATGCAAAAAGGGTTGAGGAGGCTAGAGCAAAAAGGAAGGATAAGGATAAGGACTTAAGAAGGACAAGGTCTTTTGAGAGTGGAACTACTAAAGATAGGTTTGGAATTCAAGACAAGCCTAGATTTAAGAAGAGGTTCTCAAATCAAGTTCCATCCAAATTTCCCAAGACTACGGATTCTAAAGCCCCTAGACTAAAAGTTGCAAAGGGAAAGGGTGGAAACTCATCTAATGAGAAGCCTACTTGTGCTAAGTGCGGAAAGGAACATTATGGTGAATGCTTGATCAGAACGGGGAATTGCTTTAGTTGTGGAAAGAATTATCACAAAGCTAGGGACTGCCCTAATATAAGGAACTGAGAAAAGAATGTGCAAAAACAAGCAAGTGAGGCTCCTAAGAAGAACCGCTTTTATGCTCTTCGTTCGAGAGATGACCAACAGGCCTCTCCCGATGCGGTGACCGGTATGTTACAAATCTTTGCTATTGATGTATATGCTTTGCTAGATCCGGGAGCTACTTTGTCTTTCGTTACTCCCTTAGTAGCTAAAAAGTTTGATACTTTACCCGATATTTTGCATGAACATATTTTGGTGTCCACTCCGGTGGGTGAGTCAGTTGTAGCAAAAAGAGTCTACCGAAATTGTCCTATCTCTATGCCCCATAGAGTTTCTCATGTAGATCTAGTTGAACTAGACATGTATGATTTTGATGTCGTTTTGGGTATGGACTGGTTGCATGCTAGCTTCGCTTCTATTGATTGTAGGACTAGAGTTGTGAGGTTTAGTTTCCCAAATGAACCCGTTTTTGAGTGGAAGGGTGGAATTCTCTTCCTAGAGGTCGATTCATATCATGTCTAAAAGCGAGTAAGATGATCTCAAAGGGGTGTCTTTATCATATTGTGAGAGTCCAAGAAGTTGATTCCGAAATTCCTCCTATTGAGTCGGTCCCGTGGTGAGTGAATTTACGGAGGTCTTTCCTGATGACCTTCCTGGCATTCCTCCCGAACGGGAAATCGATTTCGGTATTGATTTGCTACCGGAAACAAACCCTATCTCTATTCCTCCTTATAGAATGGCTCCGGCCGAACTAAAGGAGTTGAAGGCACAACTTAAAGATTTGCTAGACAAGGGCTTTATAAGGCCTAGCATTTCTCCGTGGGGTGCTCCGGTCTTGTTTGTGAAAAAGAAGGATGGGTCCTTGAGAATGTGTATTGACTACCGTCAACTCAACAAGGTTACTGTCAAGAACAAATATCCCCTTCCTCGGATTGATGATTTATTTGATCAACTCCAAGGGGCGAGTTACTTCTCCAAAATTGACTTGAGGTCAGGGTATCACCAGCTTAGGGTGAGGAATGAAGATATTCCAAAGACGACTTTTCGGACTCGGTACGGGCATTATGAGTTCGTGGTTATGTCCTTCGGTCTCACAAATGCTCCGGCGGCATTTATGGACCTAATGAATAGAGTGTTTCGAAGTTACCTTGATGCATTCGTTATTGTATTTATCGATGATATCTTGGTGTATTCGAAGAATGAGGTTGATCACATGGGTCATCTAAGGGTGGTATTGCAAACCCTTAAAGAGCATAAATTGTTCGCCAAGTATAGCAAGTGTGAGTTTTGGTTGAGGTCGGTCGCGTTTCTTGGCACATCATCTCTAGTGAGGGAGTTGAGGTGACCCAAGGAAAACTGATGCGGTGAGAAATTGGCCTAGACCCTTGACCCCGCAGACATTAGGAGTTTCTTGGGTCTAGCAGGCTATTATCGAAGGTTTGTAGAAGGTTTTTCATCCATTGCATCTCCTTTGACTTCATTGACTCAAAAGGGTAAAAAGTTTGAATGGTCAGAGGCCTGCGAGAGAGTTTCCAATTGTTGAAAGATAGGCTTACTTCAGCTCCGGTATTAACTTTACCGGAAGGTTCTAAAGGGTTCGTTGTGTATTGTGATGCATCCCGCATAGGTTTGGGGTGTGTGCTTATGCAAAATGGGAAGGTGATTGCCTATGCTTCACGGCAACTTAAGGTCATGAGAGAAATTACCCCATTCATGACCTTGAATTAGCGGTCGTAGTGTTTGCTTTAAAAATGTGGAGACATTACTTGTATGGTGTTCATGTGGATGTTTTCACCGATCATAAGAGTCTTCAATATGTGTGTACTCAAAAAGAGTTGAATCTCCGACAAAGAAGGTGGTTGGAATTGTTGAAGGATTATGATATGAGTGTCCTATATCACCCCGGCAAGGCCAATGTGGTGGCGGATGCTATAAGCCGTTTGACTATGGGTAGTGTGTCTCATTTTGATGAAGACAAGAAAGAATTAGTGAAAGATGTTCATAGTGTGACTAGATTGGGTGTTCGTTTAGTAAGTTGTCTAAATGAAGGTGCCACGGTTCATCATAGCTCTGAATCATCATTGGTGGTTGAGGTGAAGTCCAAACAACACCTTGATCAACTATTGATGGAGTTGAAGGAATCTGTTCTTGGCAAGTTGAATGAGTCTTTCTCCTTAGGAGGAGATGGTGTGTTGAGGTACCAAGGAAGGTTATGTTTTCCTGATATTGATGGATTGAGGGATCAGATCCTTGAAGAACCCCATGGATCCCACTATTCCATCCATCCCGGTTCTACTAAGATGTATCATGACCTTCAAGAAATATATTGGTGGGAAGGTTTGAAGAAGGACATAGCGGAATTTGTTGCTAAGTGTCCAAATTGCCAACAAGTGAAGGCGGAACATCAAAAGCCGGGTGGCTTACTACAAGAGATCCAAATTCCTACTTGGAAGTGGGAAGACATTAATATGGACTTTGTGGTAGGGTTGCCTCAAACTCAAAAGTCATATGATTCTATATGGGTGATTGTTGATAGATTGACTAAGTCCGCTCATTTTATTCCCGTCAAATCCACGTATTCGGCGGAGGATTATGCGAAGATCTTCATAGATGAGATTGTGTGTCGCCATGGTATTCCGTTATCCATCATTTTGGATCGGGGTGCACAATTCACATCTAGGTTTTGGAAGTCTTTTCAAAAAGATTTGGGTACTAAAGTGAAATTCAGTACCGCCTTTCATCCTCAAACGGATGGTCAAGCGGAACGCACGATTCAAACCCTTGAGGATATGCTTAGAGCTTGCATTATTGATTTTAAAGGGAGTTGGGATAAGCACTTGCCGTTGGTGGAGTTTGCTTATAATAATAGTTTCCATTCGTCCATCTCCATGGCTCCCTTTGAAGCCTTGTATGGTAGGAGGTGTAGGTCTCCTATAGGATGGTTTGAAGTTGGTGAACCAGCGATTTTTGGTCCCGACTTGATTTATAGGACTTTGGAGAATGTGCATATCATAAGGAATAGGTTGCAAACAGCCTATAGTCGACAAAAGTCCTATGCCGACAATAGGAGAAGAGATTTGGAGTTTGAAGAGGGTGACAAGGTGTATTTAAAAATCTCACCTATGAAAGGGGTGGTAAGATTTGGCAAGAAAGGGAAGTTGAGCCCTCGTTACGTGGGTCCTTATGAGATTTTGGAAAGGGTTGGTAAAGTTGCCTATCGCTTGAAGCTACCTAACGATTTAGCTTCGGTTCATCCGGTTTTCCATGTCTCGATGTTGAAGAAGTGTGTTGGGGATCCCGAGTCTATTCTTCCTATTGAAGGTCTTGGAGTCAAGGATAACCTCTCTTATGAGGAGGTTCCTATCCAAATCCTTGATAGGCAAGTGAAAAGGTTGAGGAACAAGGAGGTGGTTTCCGTAAAAGTGTTATGGAAGAACCACCTAGTTGAGGGTGCAACATGGGAGGCTGAGGCCGACATGAAAACCCGCTATCCTCATCTTTTTGATGTTTAAGGTTAGTTATTCTTTCTAATGATATAATTATGCTAGATATTGTGAATCTTTGATGCTTTGGTGAATTTCTTCAAAAATCTTAGTTTTTGAGACTTCACGATGAAGTCACTGTGAGGTGGCCTTAAGCAATAACTTGAAATTTGTCTTGCTTCTTGCATATTTGAGTCAAGTCGTGTATTGTGATATAGTGAATCCTTGTGGATGTTATATTAAGCATATTGATAAGATGAACTTTATGCTAATTGACTTGTGTATCAAATGATTGAGCTCATGTGTTGTGAGTAGAAAGTATCTCATGAGGAAACTTTGAGCTTTTATGTGATAAATTGATGTTTTGAAGTGTTTTATTGAAATGATGTGTTTCATGCCAATTTGATATTGTGAATTTGTTGAGCTGCTAGTCTTGAGTCTTTTCCCTCATTTAAAGAGTGTTTAGTGTCATTCGGGGACGAATGTTCCTAAGGGGGGATAATGTAACATTTCGAAATCCCAAAGTCATGTGATAAGACTTAAACAGGCTCCTTAAGGTCTAAACCATTGATCCTGGCCAAATTAGGCGTAGATGGAGTCGTTGAAGTGTTTTGGAACCAAAACGTCCATAAACGTCCGGAAAGTTGGTTCATGAAAGGGCTAGAGTGTCCCTTGTAGTTTGGCCAAGTTAAAGAGTCGGAATGGAGTAAAAGTTGTAACAATAGGTGTAACACATAGTGCGGGTGGTTTCATGTTGGAAAAGTCAGGGTACGACTCCCCGAGGACCAACCAAGGGCCCTCGAGGAGGACCCTTGAGACAGTGTGCCACGACGGATTCCATGATGGGGCGTCATGGCATGACGGGGCGTCGAGGCCACCGTCGTGCCAGCCTTAGTTTCTGGGAAGAAAACCCTCGCCTGCACAGTCTCTGACCAATGTGACGACGTGCAGGACGGAGGGAGGCCAATCCGTCACGCCCACGACGGCGTCGACGGGGAGTCGTCGTGGAGGGCCTGTGATATTCAGAACTTAGGCTTTAGGTTAATCATTTTATTTAGTGTCTTAGGGGTAATTAGGGGATTAAGGAAGACTAATTAAGTGACTTAAACCCCACTATAAATACCCAACCCTCATTAGCCTAATGATTATTCTCAAAAACAAAACTCTCTTCCTTCTCTCTACTTTCTCTCTCTATGGAAGACTCCATTTGAGGACAGCTTGGGAGGATCATTGGGGCTGGTTTTAGCACGAAATCACCATCAAAACGTCATCAAATCATAAGGTATGGGATCTAATTCACCTTTGAGATTCTTTCCTCAAAGGGCTCCTTCAAAGATTTTCCAAAAGTTGAGTTTCATATGGGTTTCATCAATTTCGAGTTTGTTGTTATTAATTGAGTTATTCATGTATTCTTTGGGTTATAATGAGTAGGTTATCATGTATTCTAACTTGATTATGTTGAATTGATGTGATTGGGTTTAGATTGTAGATGATGACCCTTAACCCTAGGTATGAGATTGATGTGAATTTGGGTTGGGTTGATGTAATTGATCTAATTATTGTTTAAATCATATTTTATGATTGTTATTACATTGATCATGCATCTATTGTGATGAATTGAAGTCTTTCATGCTAATTCTTGAAGTATAGACTTTAGGTTAAGATGATAGACTTAGATATCATGTCATCAAGCTTTGATTTAGAATTGAATTATGGCGTAGTGACTCTACTAAAGAAATTCTTATATTGATTGTGAATTACATTTGATGTGATGACCCAAATTGGGTTAGTCTATGATTCTATATGCGGTGATTGTTGATGATTTAGACTAAGTCCGCTCATTTTATTCCCATCAAATCACGTATTCGCAGAGGATTATGCGGAAGATTTTCATAGATGAGATTGTGTGTCGCCATGGTATTACGTTATCCATCATTTGGATCGGGGTGCATAATTCACATCTAGGTTTTGGAAGTCTTTTAAAAAAGGTTTGGGTACTAAAGTGAAATTGAGTACCGCCTTTCATCCTCAAACGGATGGTCAAGCGGAACGCACGATTCAAACCCTTGAGGATATGCTTAGAGCTTGCATTATTGATTTTAAAGGGAGTTGGGATAAGCACTTGACGTTGGTGGAGTTTGCTTATAATAATATTTTCCATTTGTCCATCTCCATGGCTCCCTTTGAAGCCTTGTATGGTAGGAGGTGTAGGTCTCCTATAGATATTGAAGGTTGGTGAACCAGCAATTTTTGGTTTTGACTTGATTTATAGGAATTTGAAGAATGTGCATATCATAAGGAATAAGTTGCAAACAGCCTATAGTCGACAAAAGTCCTATGCCGACAATAGGAGATGAGATTTGGAGTTTGAAGAGGGTGACAAGGTGTATTTAAAAATCTCACCTATGAAAGGGGTGGTAAGATTTGGCAAGAAAGGGAAGTTGAGCCCTCGTTACGTGGGTCCTTATGAGATTTTGGAAAGGATTGGTAAAGTTGCTTATCGCTTGAAGCTACCTAACGATTTCGCTTTGGTTCATCCGGTTTTCCATGTCTCGATGTTGAAGAAGTGTGTTGGGGATCCCGAGTGTATTCTTCCTATTGAAGGTCTTGGAGTCAAGGATAACCTCTCTTATGAGGAGGTTCCTATCCAAATCCTTGATAGGCAAGTGAAAAGGTTGAGGAACAAGGAGGTGGTTTTCGTAAAAGTGTTATGGAAGAACCACCTAGATGAGGGTGCAACATGGGAGGCTGAAGCCGACATGAAAACCCGCTATCCTCATCTTCTTGATGTTTAAGGTTAGTTATTATTTCTAATGATATAATTATGCTAGATATTGTGAAACTTTGATGCTTTGGTGAATTCCTTCAAAAATCTTAGTTTTTGAGACTTCACGATGAAGTCACTGTGAGGTGGCCTTAAGCAATAACTTGAAATTTGTTGCTCTTGTATATTTGAGTCAAGTCGTTATGTGATATAGTGAATCCTTGTGGATGTTATATTAAGCATATTGACAAGATGAACTTTATGCTAATTGACTTGTGTATCAAATGATTGAGCTCATGTGTGTTGTGAGTAGAAAGTATCTCATGAGGAAACTTTGAGCTTTTATGTGATAAATTAATGTTTTGAAGTGTTTTATTGAAATGATGTGATTCATTCCAATTTGATATTGTGAATTTGTTGAGCTGCCAGTCTTGAGTCTTTTCCCTCATTTAAAGAGTGTTTAGTGTCATTCGGGGACGAATGTTCCTAAGGGGGGATAATGTAACATTTCGAAATCCCAAAGTCATATGATAAGACTTAAACAGTCTCCTTAAGTTCTAAACCATTGATCCTGGGAAAATTAGGCGTAGATGGAGTCGTTGAAGTGTTTTGGAACCAAAACGTCCATAAACGTCCGGAAAGTTGGTACATGAAAGGGCTAGAGTGTCCTTTGTAGTTTGGCCAAGTTAAAGAGTCGGAATGCAGTAAAATTTTGTAGAAATAGGTGTAACACATAGTGCGGGGTGGTTTCATGTTGGAAAAGTCAGGGTACAACTCCCCGAGGACCAACCAAGGGCCCTCGAGGAGGACCCTTGAGACAGTGTGCCACGACGGATTTCATGACGGGGCTACATGGGCATGACGGGGCGTCGAGTCCACCGTCGTGCCAGCCTTAGTTTCTGGGAAGAAAACCCTCGCCTGCACAGTCTCTGACCAATTTGACGGACGTGCAGGACGGAGGGAGGCCAATCCGTCACTTCCACGACGGTCCATTGACGGGGAGTCGTCTTGGAGGGCCTGTGATATTTTCAGAACTTAGGCTTTAGGTTAATCATTTTATTTGGTGTCTTAGGGGTAATTAGGGGATTAAGATAAGACTAATTAAGTGACTTAAACCCCACTATAAATACCCCAACCCTCATTAACCTAATGATTATTCTCAAAAAACAAAACTCTCTTCCTTCTCTCTACTTTCTCTCTCTATTGGAAGATTCCATTTGAGGACAGGTTGGGAGGATCATTAGAGGCTGGTTTTAGCACGAAATCACCATCAAAACGTCATCAAATCATAAGGTATGGGATCTAATTCACCTTTGAGACTTCTTTCCTTAAAAGGCTCCTTCAAAGATTTTCCAAAAGTTGAGTTTCATATGGGTTTCATCCAATTTTGGGTTTGTTGTTATTAATTGAGTTATTAATGTATTCTTTGGGTTATAATGAGTAGGTTACCATGTATTCTAACTTGATTATGTTGAATTGATGTGATTGGGTTTAGATTGTAGATGATGACCCTTAACCCTAGGTATGAGATTGATGTGAATTTGGGTTGGGTTGATGTAATTGATCTAATTATTGTTTAAATCATATTTAATGATTGTTATTGCATTGATCATGCATCTATTATGATGAATTGAAGTCTTTCATGCTAATTCTTGAAGTATAGAATTTAGGTTAAGATGATAGATTTAGATATCGTGTCATCAAGCTTTGATTTAGAATTGAATTATGGCGTAGTGACTCTACTAAAGAAATTCTTATATTCATTTTGAATTACATTGATGTGATTACCCAAATTGGGTTAGTCTATGATTCTATATGGGTGATTGTTGATAGATTGACTAAGTCCGCTCATTTTATTCACGTCAAATCCACGTATTCGGCAGAGGATTATGCGAAGATTTTCATAGATGAGATTGTGTGTCGCCATGGTATTACGTTATCCATCATTTTGGATCGGGGTGCACAATTCACATCTAGGTTTTGGAAGTCTTTTCAAAAAGGTTTGGGTACTAAAGTGAAATTGAGTACCGCCTTTCATCCTCAAACGGATAGTCAAGCGGAACGCACGATTCAAACCCTTGAGGATATGCTCAGAGCTTGCATTATTGATTTTAAAGGGAGTTGGGATAAGCACTTGCCGTTGGTGGAGTTTGCTTATAATAATAATTTCCATTTGTCCATCTCCATGGCTCCCTTTGAAGCCTTGTATGGTAGGAGGTGTAGGTCTCCTATAGGATGATTTGAAGTTGGTGAACCATTGATTTTTGGTTCCGACTTGATTTATAGGACTTTGGAGAATGTTCATATCATAAGGAATAGGTTGCAAATAGCCTATTGTCGACAAAAGTCCTATGCCGACAATAGGAGAAGAGATTTGGAGTTTGAAGAGGGTGACAAGGTGTATTTAAAAATCTCACCTATGAAAGGGGTGGTAAGATTTGGCAAGAAAGGGAAGTTGAGCCCTCGTTACGTGGGTCCTTATGAGATTTTTGAAAGGATTGGTAAAGTTGCGTATCGCTTGAAGCTACCTAACGATTTAGCTTCGGTTCATCCGGTTTTCCATGTGTCGATGTCGAAGAAGTGTGTTGGGGAACCCAAGTCTATTCTTCCTATTGAAGGTCTTGGAGTCAAGGATAACCTCTCTTATGAGGAGGTTCCTATCCAAATCCTTGATAGGCAAGTGAAAAGGTTGAGGAACAAGGAGGTGGTTTCCGTAAAAGTGTTATGGAAGAACCACCTAGTTGAGGGTGCAACATGGGAGGCTGAGGCCGACATGAAAACCCGCTATCCTCATCTTTTTGATGTTTAAGGTTTGTTATTCTTTCTAATGATATAATTATGCTAGATATTGTGAATCTTTGATGGTTTGGTGAATTCCTTCAAAAATCTTAGTTTTTGAGACTTCACGATGAAGTTATTGTGAGGTGGCCTTAAGCAATAACTTGAAATTTGTCTTGCTTCTTGCATATTTGAGTCAAGTCGTGTATTGTGATATAGTGAATCCTTGTGGATGTTATATTAAGCATATTGATAAGATGAACTTTATGCTAATTGACTTGTGTATCAAATGATTGAGCTCATGTGTGTTTTGAGTAGAAAGTATCTCATGAGGAAACTTTGAGCTTTTATGTGATAAATTGATGTTTTGAAGTGTTTTATTGAAATGATGTGATTCATGCCAATTTGATATTGTGAATTTGTTGAGCTGCTATTCTTGAATCTTTTCCCTAATTTAAAGAGTGTTGAGTGTCATTCGGGGACGAATGTTCCTAAGGGGGGGATAATGTAACATTTCGAAATCCCAAAGTCATGTGATAAGACTTAAACAGTCTCCTTAAGGTCTAAACCATTGATCATGGCAAAATTAGGCGTAGATGGAGTCGTTGAAGTGTTTTGGAACCAAAACGTCCATAAACGTCCGGAAAGTTGGTTCATGAAAGGGCTAGAGTGTCCCTTGTAGTTTGGCCAAGTTAGAGAGTCGGAATGGAGTAAAAGTTGGTAGAAATAGGTGTAACACATAGTGCGGGGTGGTTTCATGTTGGAAAACTCAGGGTACAACTCCCCGAGGACCAACTAAGGGCCCTCGAGGAGGACCCTTGAGACACTGTGCCACGACGGATTTCATGACGGGGCATCATAGGCATGACGGGGCGTCGAGGCCGTCGTCGTGCCAGCCTTAGTTTCTGGGAAGAAAACCCTCGCCTGCACAATCTCTGACCAATGTTACGGATGTGCAGGACGGAGGGAGGCCAATCCGTCACTCCCACGACGGCCGGTCGACGGGGAGTCATCGTGGAGGGCCTGTGATATTTTCAGAACTTAGGCTTTAGGTTAATCATTTTATTTAGTGTCTTAGGGGTAATTAGGGAATTAATTGAAAACTAATTAAGTGACTTAAACCCCACTATAAATACCCGAACCCTCTTTAGCCTAATGATGATTCTCAAAAAACAAAACTCTCTTCCTTCTCTCTACTTTCTCTCTCTATTGGAAGACTCCATTTGAGGACAGCTTGGGAGGATCATTAGAGGCTGGTTTTAGCACGAAATCACCATCAAAACGTCATCAAATCATAAGGTATGGGATCTAATTCACCTTTGAGACGTCTTTCCTCAAAAGGCTCCTTCAAAGATTTTCCAAAAGTTGAGTTTCATATGGGTTTCATCCAATTTTGGGTTTGTTGTTATGAATTAAGTTATTCATGTATTCTTTGGGTTATAATGAGTAGGTTATCATGTATTCTAACTTGATTATGTTTAATTGATGTGATTGGGTTTAGATTGTAGATGATGACCCTTAACCCTAGGTATGAGATTGATGTGAATTTGGGTTGGGTTGATGTAATTGATCTAATTATTGTAATAAATCATCTTTAATGATTGTTATTACATTGATCATGCATATATTGTGATGAATTGAAGTCTTTCATGCTAATTCTTGAAGTATTGAATTTAGGGTAAGATGATAGACTTAGATATCATGTCATCAAGCTTTGATTTAGAATTGAATTATGGCGTAGTGACTCTTCTAAAGAAATTCTTATATTGATTGTTGAATTACATTGATGTGATGACCCAAATTAGGTTAGTCTATGGGTTGATGGTAAGGCCCTTTTATTGGTAAACTATGGAGGAGTATTGGTAAGTCTTGATTCTCCTAATTCTTACTTCAATGGTGATTAATTGTCATCAAGTTATGATGTTGTGTTGAAGTATACCTTGTTTAAGGTGATAGGTTGATATGATGATTGAATTGGAATGTTTTAGGGTTGGTAGTGAGGTTGCCTAGGAGTACATATTATAGGGAGGTTGTTATGTAACAATGTGCCCTATTATGATTAGATGTGCAAGGGTTAACTTCACCTATATGAATTGTGAATGAAAGGACTATTTTCTCATACAATTTTTATTGAGCTATGAGGATGAATATACTACGGCTAAACCCTACTATCTAAACTAATTGAGAAGATTAATAAAGTATTAAAGACTTCTCTAAATGGGGACTTAGATTAGCACCGAGCGAACTTGACAATGGGAGGTGATGACTTATCAATAGAAGGAAAGAATCATCCTAAAGTTGGCCATGTGATGTTAACTCCCTTGTTTATGGGACATGTCATTTAAGGGATTCCTATGAGGAGCGACCCACTTTACCTAATGGTATGAATAGGGATATCTACATCTTAGTTCTTGAACTATGTTGCCACCATAGGATACTAGCCAGTGGATCCACCTAGATAGCTACGTTTATGTTAGGTTCTACCTTGGCCGGTAGACCACCTTCCATCGGTGTAAGGTTTCATGAAACCGGATTCCACATTTGCTCATGTGGTCTATGTCGGTTAAGGCAAGGTTTCCCTAAACTTAAATGAATGAATAAGATATAGACTAATCGAAGTAACTTGAGGGTTTGGCTATAGCTTAGGTAGGGGTATGGGACTCTACCTACGCCTTGCACTAGTTTGCCTTGATAGGAGCTTTGAGAGGTCAATATTATGTATGTAAAGTAGTGATATAATGTAAATGACTTTGTACATTGAATAACATGCTTATGAGTATAAGGTTGTTGCTTTTGGTTGAAGAAGAATGTTTTCATGAAATGGAAGAGTATGTTAGGTAAGGTTAATTTCTAATTGTAGTCTTGATAGGTTACTTGATTAAGTAAGAGTCATGGGAATTTACTTGATCATTGAACTTGTGACTTTATGAAGGGTATAGTTAGTATGTTTTGCTTTACTATGCTTCACTCGTATACATGTTTTATAATGATTTTTCTTAAATGTCCTTTTCTAAGAATATGTGATTGGTAATTGTATATATGGTTCCATACTTAGTACATGTGGAGTACTAACCCCTTTTCTTTCACTTTTCCCAAACATTTTAGGTTCGGGTCATTGAATTTGCTCCGAATTGCTGGAAAGGAAGACTTGGATCTGTAACCATCCCAGTGGTAGGTCCTCATTCTCCCGAGGGCGTTGCCGACATCTTACACTTATGTTACTTAGTTACTATAATTTTGTATTGACTCTATTACTCGTTTGAGACGATGTTGTATATAGCCTATAAGTGGCTTCTTGTATTAATGTAGGGCTATGCCCAAGATTTGTTATCTTTGATAGATGGTTTATGAGATGAGACGACTTTTATAACTATTATTTCCTAAATGTATAAGTGTATGAAATAAAAGTAGAAGACTATGTAATCTTCGTATATGAACAAGTCTATGTATACTTGATATAAATATGATTATGTGTATGTAGAGGTCTATGTAAACCTCTGAGTAGTTATAGATAAAACGTTTTAAATTCTTTCACATTTTTAATTGATGAATGCTATGACTAGTCTAAGAGGCTTGTCTTAGTCCTCAAAGAGGACGATGACGCCGGCTACGTCTGGGGGTAAAACCGGATGTGACAGTAGTCTTCACTTAGACTCAAGGGGGACAATTCATGAAGACCTATCCACCTCCTCAAGAACCACAGAGGGGACAACGGTTCATGGTTGACCACGGCTCGTAGGGCATTTCGTGGTCTCTTAGTAGGCCACTTTATTGAAGGGTTATTTTAGGCATTTCCTATTTTGGTAGTTACGAAGTGAGGTCATCTTGCCTTAGTTTTACACATCTATATACGTATTTTAATTATAAATACACCCATTCACCCCATTATTTTCAAAACCCCCAAATTAAATCCCAAAACTTCATCTTTACTCAAAACATCTCTCTCTAGAACTCCAATTAAAAAGAAGAAGAAAGTTGAAGCTACGGTTTAAAGGATCAATTTTATTATCTAGTCAAATTTGTTAGAGATTCATAGCCAAGGTATTTAAGTCCTTCATATATGGATATACTTTTTTCATTGGGACCATCAAACTCTAAATTTCAAATTTAGAAAACCGCTAAAACAAGGTTTCGACTTAAAGTCATGGATTCTATCAAAAATGATTGTATTATAATTTATTTGATGATTATGATGTTTTTTATGATGAAATCTCTCATGAATCCATGAAATCCCCATCTTTCCAATTTGTGAATTTGTGATGTGGGATCGTTGATGATAGAAGAATATTATGATATTATGTTTGTAGTAGTTGAGTTAATTTAATAATGTTATTAGACATGTATAATGTATTAATCATAGATTTATTTATTCAATATGATCTTTGACCCTTGAAGGTAAAGTATGAGAATTATGCATGTTTATGAAAGTTATGCATATGTCTTTCGTTGAAAGGATATTCTCATTTACACACTTATGTATGATTATGATAATGATGTTTTAACGACCCGAAAAAAAACTAGTTGGTGGAACTAGAGACTTACGAGTGTGTTGTTGAGTTGGATGTGGGGCTTAGGAGTTTAAAATTACCTCCCTAGTTTAGGTTGAGGGTTTTAGGGTTCAAACGTCAATTTAAGAATTCCCAAGGACCTTCCAAAGGGGTCCTTCTCATGTCCCACAAATCTTCCTAAAGAATGCAAAATGTATAAGCTACGGATGGAGCCTACGTTGCGGAGGTCCATCCAGGATCCTTAGCTCTTGGAAGTGAGAAAAGTTCTCCAACTCAATCAAATGACATGAACTACACCTGAAGAACGTACAGTAGGCTAACTGTAAGGTCCCGAAAATGACATAGGTGAACTAGAGCCTAACATGGTGGTCAAGGTGGTATAAGGTTCTAATATGGTATATTATATGATATTGAGGCAGTGTCTAAAGTATTAGGTGCATTGGAAGTAAAATGTCAAGGGTCGACCAAGACGTTCGACGACTAAGTCACGTATGTGCCTCATATGTGGTTGTATGTCTTTATGTGTGATGCATGAGGTTTTATGGTCCTTAAATGAGTAAGTATGATGTATATAGGCTGTCTTTAAAGTTTCCAGAAGTTTGGAGGTCAAACGTCCAAGAACGTTCATGACGTTCAAAAGATGTGCCTTTAAATGACCTTGTGTATCTAGACATGTTTCGTTGAGTTTTACATTTTTGTTTTGGGTGAAATTCATGTGAGATGTCCTATACTCATATTAGGTCATGTTTGGGTTTGAAACGTCCGGGAAAACATCCCCAAGGACCATCCAAGGGTCCTTGAAGAAGGACCCAAAACATGGTGTCAAAACTGTCCAAAGCAGCCCCAAACGACGGAGGCATCGACGACTCATGGGCCAATCGACGCCCCGTCGATGGGTGATGTTGGTAGGGATGGTCCATAGGTCAAGTTACTACCCGTAGGTTGGTCCGTTGATTGGGACTTGCCCTGGGGAAAGAAGGAACCAAGGACAAGCCTTAGTCCCAGACCACGGACCAAAGGACGGTCTGTAGGTCAAGGGTCGGTCCGTCGGTGAGGAGGCTGTCGTGCGGGACTTAGACTAGGGATCTAAGCTCCAGTTGTAAAGTATATGAACCCATCGACGGAGGACAGGATGGTCCATAGGTGGACAGACATCCCGTCGATGGGCAACCGTCGATGTCCACTGGTTCCCTGCGGAGGCCAATGTTAAGTTGAGGGGTGAAGTTGTAATTCCACCACACTTCCAAATAAGGAGTTTGGAGGTTCCATAAGGGTATTTTGGGTATTTTAAAGGTGTTTATAAGTCGTTAACACTTAGAAGATTTCATTCATCAAAATCAAAATCCCATAATCCCTTAGAAATTCCCCAAGACTCCATTAAAGCTAAAACTCATGGAAAAGCTTGGATGTGTGATTTGAGGGGAGATTTTTAATCAAAGTGAAGGATTAGAATTGTTGAAGTATGGCTTATGATCCTTGAAACTCGTTTCATCAAGGATCCCAACTTTCAAAGATGTTTTCTAATGTTTTGAAAAGATTAATTGACCTATTTCATGATCTACCATGGGTTCTGTCATTAAAGGTTTTAAATCATTGTTTAGTGATTGAATTGTGGTTATTAAGGTTATTTTAACTCAATTAACCTATGAACCCATGAAATTGATGAACCCTAGTTTTTGACTAATTTATGGGTTACTTGATATTGGTCTAATGTTTATGAATTAATGTGTAGTTTCTTATGGGCTTTCTAATGACCTAAGAATTCTATTCAATTGTCATCTAATTGATCTTAGATTGATAAGTCTATATTGAATTGGTTTAGATTTCATTGATTATTAAAGTTTATGTATTAAATTGGTGTTCATGGCCATGGGTAAGGGCCTTATGATATTGAATTGGATGATATGGCATTGACTTGAAGTGTTGAGGATGAATTGGTGGTACGCTGCCCTATTTCCTTTTTATTAATGTTAATTAGAATTCAATTATGTTATGATTGGTTTGGTCCACTTATGGTGGCGGTGTTATGTGAATTTATGTGGCCTTGTCGGCGTTATTTTAAGTATATTGATGATCATGGCCTTGTCGGCACTACTTGAATTAATATGGCTATTTGTGTAGTTGATTATGTGATGTATGATCCTATCTACCTATATGTGAAAGTAGGTGTTAGTCTATTGATACAATTTAGGTGATCCTGTTATGATATTGCTATGTGTTAAGTGTGTAGTCTTAGAGTTGATACATTGTTGTTCCTAACTTGGCTATATGAGTCTATAATGGTTATGTTGATGCTACTAAGGTAATGAATAGGTTGACATAAGGTTGATAAGGTCCATTACTAAGTATCTAAAGAATGATATGATATATGTGTTAAATGGAAGTATGGTGTGTCTTGTTTAGGTAGACTTGTGTCCCATACTTGATGTTTGTATGAATATGAATATGTGATGTATTGACTTAGGAACCTAAGAGTCTCAGTCTTGAAAGAATGAATGATAGTTGAGACCTTGAATGATAATAAGGGGATCCTTTATGTGAAACCTTGAACTAAGTGGTAAGGTTATGAAACTTGAAGTCGAAAGCCGTAATGGTATCCTTCATGTAATGAATGATGGACTTAAGGTTGATTGGATGGAACGAAATCATATCTAGCCTTAGGAAAGTCATGATGAGCTTCTTGTCGCCATAGTTGGATAGCCCTTGTGGACCTTTCTTTGGTAGGGTAAATGTAATTGGCTCATGAACTTGATATGGGATCCCTTTGTATGAACCTTAATGTGAATAATCTATGAGAACTAAGGCTAGCACCAAGTGAGTATGGTAAGGGAAGTAGTTGTAGTTAAAGAATGAGACTGGAATACAAAGAAGCCCTGTATATTTCCTTAACCATGTGCCTACGTGGGATGTGTCTAAGTTCTACCATTGGCAAGTATAACAACCTCATCGGAGTAGAATAGAACTCCGGATTCCATGCTTTGCTAACATGGTCTATGTCTGTTATTGCCTATTCTCATCATATGGAATACCTATCAACATTAGAGAAGTTCTATGAGGTTTAAGTGGTTGTATGGGACGCTATCTAGACATTGCACAATAGACTTTGAAAATGTTAGTAAGAGTCCCTAGGTCTTCTCCAAGACCATTATTTGAATGTCCTTTATGTGATGTATGTCTATTAAATGAACTAAGTAATGTAATGACTTAATGATATAATATATGTAAATGAATGAGTAACTAATCTAAAGTGACTTAAGGATTCCTTAGTTAAAGTGTGAAGATGGCATAAAGTATGATCTCTTCATGTCTTATCTATGGATGTCTTGAGGATGACTCTAGTTAGGGAAGTTTATTGATATGTTTGACATGATCTAAACTTAGGAAGTCTTAAGGATTATTTAGGCAGCCTTGAAGAGTCTCTATGGGTGTTCCCTTCTAGGAGTACTAAAGTAAGTATTTTGATATCCTTGGTAGGGGAGATTGTCATATTATGTATGTCTTGTATGTTGGTGTATTGTAGGTGTGTATGTGCCTCATGATGAGTAATCTTAAGGATCATTTAGGCACATCTAGAGAGACTGTATGGGCGGTCTCTCTTTGTGTGACTTAAGTGAATCTTAGGATAGATTTAGTGAGAAGATTACATTCTAGAAGATGCTTAGTACGAAAGTAGAGGAATTCACTGTAACAGTGAGGTACTTCACTGTACAGTGAATTGAGCTCACTGTAATGTGAGTTCTAAAAATATGATGATTGGTTTTAATGATTTCTTATGTGATCATAAGTTGATAAATGTTGTTTTTATGATGAAATTATGATGTTTAAATGAAAAGATTCATATTTCCAATAAATGTCCATTTTCATGATTTTTTTGCATAATTCCATACTTAGTACATGTGGTTGTACTAATCCCATGCTTTTATATATTTATATAGTTCTTGGAAGGTGAAGAGCTTTTGGAAAGAAGACTTGGATTTAGAAGATCGTTCAAGAGAAGTTGAAGTATGTCCTCACTTGACTAGAGGGTATATATGTCATTTATGTTTAGTTTATGAAGTATTGTAATAGACTATATATTACTATGTTTTCTATTTGGTATGGGCCGTGTCCCAAGTACTCGTATGTCTTAAGATGATGAGATTGAGACTTAGTATTTCCTATTACTTTTATATGAAAGTGTTTAAGACTATGATATTGTTTTATGAAAAGATTTAATTACGCACTACTTTTCATTATGTATATGCGATGAATGATATTAATGGCTTGTATGAGTTACGAGAGGTCGAGTACGCATGTCACAATCCGAGATTGTGCCCTAACTTCTAGGGTGTGGTTTTGGGATATGACAAGCTTGGTATCAGAGCATAGGTTGGTGAAAGTAGTCTTAGGAATCAAAAAGTCTAATCAAGTCACGTCTAGTAAATTCTCCACCATCGTTCTGAGTCGCGAAAAATCTATGGGCGAGAGGCTATAGGACGATAGTGTTTCCATTCATTTCTACTCCTATGTCGTGCGGTAGAGTAAATGTTATGAGTATCCTTCTAAATGTGTTTCCTTGTGTTTGTAGGAGATGAATACTAGAAGGATGGCCGCTAGAAGGTTGGAAGAGCGAAGAGCGAATGTGGAAACTCCTCCTCAAGTTGAGCAAGTTCTTCCAGATGGGAAAGATGCTCAAGGTGCTCAAGTGCCTCCTCAAGGTGATCATGCCCCTAATGTGGAAGGACGTAATGAGGTCCCGAAGATGTCTAATAGATATATTAGAAAGGATTTTCTTTCTTTAGCCCGATCCGTAACTACTCAATATAACTAGGGTTTGGTGCCTAGGGTGAATGTGGTGGAGAGCACTATGACCTCTAGGTTGAGAGACTTTGTGAGGTTGAATCCTCCAATCTTTCTTGGCTCTAAGGTAGATGAAGATCACCAAGAGTTCCTTGATGGTGTGTACAAGGTAATGAGTGCTATGGGGGTTACATCTAGGGAGAAGGTGGAGTTGACTTCGTATCAATTGAAGGATGTGTCTCAAATTTGGTACACTCAATGGAAGGATAATAGGCCAGTGGAGTCGGGTCCTATTGAGTGGGAAGAGTTCAAGGAAGCTTTTCTTGGTAAGTACTTTCCTCATGAGAGGAGAGAGGTTAAGGTAGAGGAGTTTATAAATCTCAAGCAAAGAAATATGAGTGTTGAGTAATACTCTTTGAAATTCTCAACTTTGTCTAGATATGCACCATCCCTAGTGTCTACTCCAAGGGATGAAATGAGTCGCTTTGTGACGGGTGTAGCCGACTTAGTGAGGTAATAATGTCGTACGGCTATGCTACATGATGATATGACCTTATCTAGACTCATGGTGTATGCACAATCAATTGAAGAGTCTAAACTTAGGAGGATGTAAAGGAATTTGAAAACGAGTGTTGCTAGTGATCAAGTGCAACCTAGATCCAAAACGAGGGTTCACACTCAAGAAGAACCTAGGAGTGCTAAGGTGAAGTTTGAGAAAGGAGGTGGTTCTCACAATGGCAAATCTACATGTGCCACTTGTGGTAAGAAACATTATTGTGAGTGTCTAGTGGGTACCTTTATTTTCTTTGGATGTGGAAAGTATGGGCACAAAGTGAGAGATTGTCCTAAAATTGCTTCTAGAGGAAAAGAGGGTAAGAAAGTTTATCCTAGTGTTCCAAAGGATGATGCTCCAACAAATAGGCGTTTCTATGCACCCCGGACTAGAGGTGAGAATTTGGATGAGAGTGATGATGATGTTGGTAAGTCTTGTTTCCCTTACTATGATATGAGTTCCTTCTAAGTGGGGGAGTATGGCTAGATAGATGTACTAGAAGTTGTTGCATGTGCATGATGTTTAGGAGTATGGTTGAAATTGAATTTCATTAACTTATTCCATTGTGTTTTCTATTAATCTATGAGCATATTGTAAAAGGTGTTTATATGATGTTACCTTGCATTTTAGCATGTCTATATCATGAATTTCTTAAGATAGCATTTTCGAAAAAAATTGCCTTAACCACTGTAGCACTGGATTGTTCACTCTGTAATTTTGCAAAATTTAACTAATTGATTCTTTGGTCTAAAATTTTTGTAATATGGTTAGAACTGACGTTTATGAGTATAATGATGAATATAAAATGATTTTTTTACTATTTGGAACGAAGCATGCGAGTTTTGTAGCATAATGAGTTATAAAATTGTATTCTAGTTTCTTGTTGTGTTATGAATCTCTTGACTATGTGAAATTGATGTTTTCTCCTTGATTGTGATTTATATGGTTTAGTTACGTGCTGCTAGTTGATTCTCTGTTCTTGGAAGTTTTTGGTTACTTGCAAGTGTCATTCGAGGACGAATGTTGTCCAAGTGGGGGAGAATGTAAAGTCCCGAATTTGACATAGGTGAACTTGTCACGACTGGAATCTAGACCCCAGACGAGACCGGCGTCGTTAACCTCTCAGAGGTCGCAGACAAGACTACATACGTCATTCTTACTTCATCTAGGTTAATTTTAGCGGAAAATTTGAATCTTTTTGTTTCTTAACATACTTATTAAACATTCTTATCATTTCTTAATTGTTTACCATCAACCATCTAATATTAAGATCATCAAATGAAAGAAATAGTATAATATATTAATAAAGATGTACTTGCCAAAATGGCACCAATACAATGTCTGAATAAAGCAGGAAAGAAACGCCAGTGGAACATGCTCCACTAGCTCAACTCTAAAACTAATGCTAGAATATAAATGGCAGCATCCTCGAAAGCATGAGGACCTACCAACACCGGATGAATGCTGGACGTCCGGATAACTGCAACAATGATCCTCTAGCTCTATTGTCCACCTGTGCCTGCACCTAAAATAGTAGAGTTTGTATAGGGTTAGTACACACTTGTACTAAGTATGAGTATATTCAAGCACACACCAAGGACATGCATGAGAAAAGATAGCTCTTTCCTAACAACATGATTATGGGAAGTCAAGTCAGTGGACTTGCCAAATTGAGATTAGGAAAGTTAGTGAACCTTCCAAATTTGGATTAGGAAAGTCAGTGAGCTTTCCAAATTTGGATTGGGAAAGTCATGCCATGAGAGTAACATGCATCATCATAGTTATCAAATTGCACACAACACATAACATCATACATATAGCACATATCAGAGCACATAACATACAACACATAGCTTCTTTCATATCATTCATTCATATGCCACGAGACCTTGGAATCATGGACTTGACATTAAGACTTTCCAAAATGAGGGCTCAACATATGGGACCTCAACTAGGGAGTCTTCAATAGCAAACACAGAGTTTGCTTCATTCATTCATACGTACTTCATTTCTTTTCGTTCATAAGCCAGTGTGAACACCAGCTATACCTAGGGTGTAGTTTAAGACTTTCATCGGGTTTGTTGTGCAATGATCAAGAATAACCTAGTGTCATTACCTGAGTCTAGCTCACCTCTTTATTATCCTATCCTAACACCTTTGGTATCATTCATTTCATTATGAGCTTCATTTGAGGTTGGCCTCATTCATTCATTGGGAACTTTAACTTTAACCGACATAGATCATGTGAGCATCATGAAATCCTGTGTCTCCCCCACACCAAAAACAGGTGGAATCACCGGCCAAGGTGACCCAAAAACATGCTAGCGTACATGGGAATTTAACCCCGCCAGATCCGTATATTAGCAGTATAGGTTCGAAGACCAGGAGATATAAGGAGACCCATACCCGGCAAGCCGGATAGTCTCATCTCATGAGAGTTACGTGAACCTCCGCCCTTCACTAAAGAAGGCATCACCACTCATAGCTAGTCTATCGGTGCTCAGTATAAAGTTCCATTACATTCAACTCATACGTCATGGAAGTTGGCTTCTAGTATGAGGACATCATAGCTCATTAGATGATTTATCATCTCATCATTAGTATTAAGTGTGTTAATCTCAATACTTTTATTCGAGTGTTCACAGAGACTGGTCTCTTCATTGACTTTACACTCTCATAGGTGAGTACGTTTTGGTAACATATATTGAGGCTCATTTGAGATTGTTCTAATCTTTTACATTAGCCTCATATCATGTTGTCACCACATTCATTAACATTAGCACATTTGCTCTTCATAATTACTCACCCCATTTTACGTGAATGTTCATTTCATCATATGTCAACATACTTGACCATTTGTGTGTTTCACACTCTTACTTAACCCTTCTAGGGTTTCATCATTTCATTACATAAATCTTAGGTTCAATTCTTTAAAACGTATGCTAGACTTATGAGTCTATACACACAAGCCATGAGGCTTCATTCATCATTCGTTAAGTGATTCATACATTCCTAAGATTATGTAGTACAAGACTTATGTATCTTGTATATATGCCAAGATCTTGATTTCGATCTAAGTAGGTGGCATTATTCTTTGATATTTTGTTCACGTATGACTTATGTATCAACACGGAAGTTTGGGCAAGGAAACCCAAGTTTGAATCACTTGGATATCATTTATATTTTTCATTGATTTTATTTTTAATATTCATAAAATTAGAACTCTAGATTAAATCCCAATATTAACATCGTATCATTAATTTTCTACTTAGTTTTCCTTTAAAGTTGGCCGAAGGGTTGTGGGTTCGAACCCCCATAACCCCTTTTTATTTTTCATTAACATCATATTGCCCATTCTCGCCTAAACCAAGAGGTTTTGGGGTCAAACCCTCACAGCTTCTTTTATTTACTCTTAAATTTTCGCTGGGATAGGTAGATTGTGGGTTCGAACCCCCACAACATCCTTATTTAAATTTTTATTTTCGATGAGGCTGTGAGGTGAAGGGTTCGAACCCCCACAACCTCCTAATTTTTTTTAAAATTTAAAACTCCTTAGGCTAAGAGTTTGGCAGTGAGTTTGTGGGATCGAACCCCAACAACCTCACTTGATTTATTAATTATTTCGCTCCTCTCCATTTCCACCCTTGAGATCGTGGGTTCGATTCCCACGCCTCACATTTTCTTTTCTTTATTTTTCTCTTCCTTCACTCGCTACCTGGAGGTCGTCGAAATTATTCCCACGCCTCCCATTTATTTATTTTAACTCTTGTTCTCTTCTTACTAACCCAACATACCCCATTTCGATTCCCCCAGCCCCCTTTTTCTTTTCCTTTCTTGCGAAAACCAGTAGCTAAAGGGTGAGGTCACAGGTTCGAATCCTGGTGGCGTAACCTCTTTTAAATGTTTTAAATTTCCAGATTTCAACCCCCTTTTTGAACGAAATTTAAAGTACACTAATCTGGAAATTTATTCATAATTTTTAGCTTCCTTTCATCAACCTTTTTATGTTAGTTTCTTAGGGCATTTCACCAAGCACTTAGTGTGTAATTAGGTGTAGTTTAGGGATTACATTAGTCAAGCGTATTCACTCAAAATTTGTAACTTCACACACCATATGAACATCACAGTATGTACAACTTTAGCACATAAAATACAAGAAATAACATGCCTTTACACCTCCAAAACAGTGGCTAAACTCACTGCCAAACGTGCACACACACACATCATTTTTTTCGATCACACATTGGTTGTCATTTTCGTGATTTCACACACATAAACATATTCACATTCAACATAAAAACATCACACATACCTAAATCTACCAGCAAACAAACCCAACCTACGAAATCATTGGGAGCTAGTGACAAGGACATGCAAAGGGGAAACAACCCTAGTTTCGGAGTGTATATCTTGAATCGTAAGGGGTCTCTTGGGAAAGGGACCAAGAGAGAAGAAACCCATACCTTAATTTGCTTGTTCAAACGTCAATTTTCTGCCCAAAACCCTCTCCAAATTCATTCCAAGCCTCTTCAACGTACACACCACTCGACGGACAACTTCTCTTTGCCTTGACGTTTTTGGTTACTTTGTTTTTTGTTTTCCTTAAAATTTCATGTGAGTTCTTCAAGTGTGAAGAACTGTTGATATTATTTCTGTTCTTTGTTGTTTTTGGCAGAAACCAATGTGAGAGAGAATGATGAAACGTGAGAGAGAGATCGTGAGAGAGTAGTTAAATAATAGGAGTTTTAGTTTGGAAATTAGTCAAACTAGGACTCCTTATTAATTTAAATAAAAACCTGACTTAATTAGCTTAGTGAAAGGACCATTATGCTCTTGAAAAAATCAGATTTTAATCGACAATTAAATCATTATTTTGATGCTTCCAATGGGGTTCGAACTCGGGTAGAGTGCCCCTTTGCGAGATGGATCATTTCGGGTCGACCCAACCACGATTGATTCTTTAACTAAATTAATTAATTAATCAATTAATTCTTTAGGCTAATTACAATATTACCCTTGTCCTGGAAAAGACCATTTTACCCCTGGACCCTCAAAACTTAAAATTTCCTCTTTTAAGTCCGGTAAAGACTCTTTCGATTAAATCTTCGTTTTCGAGAGCCTCACATGGTTGGTTCCAACCTTTCCAAGCTCAATTAACTCCCAAGTTAGTTGGCTTGGCCGTAATAAGGGTTCTGAGGTCTGGTTCTACGCGTATCAGTCAATGTGAACATTGGTTTACTCGCAAGCATTCTTGACACCTTAAGTATCTATCTTATTCATTTTTAGGGTTGTTACATTATCCCCTCCTTAGGAACATTCATCCCCGAATGACACTACCACTATATATCGTAATGCCATTCAAATCATAACAAAATCACTATGCACAGTCAAGCAATAGCAACAAAATACGGAGAGATAAGGAAACATAGACTTAAGAGTAGGAAGTCTAACCTCAAGAGCTGAAAAGATGAGGGTAGCGGGATCTCATGTCGGCCTCAGCCTCCCACTTAGTAGCCTCAACAAGATGATTTCTCCACAATACCTTCACTGTGGCAATCTCCTTGTTCCTCAGCCGCTTGACCTGTCTGTCTAAGATCTCAACAGGTACCTCCTCATAAGACAAGTCTTCATCAACCCCCAAACCTTCAACAGGTAGAATCGATGCTGGATCACCTAGGCACTTCTTCAACATAGAGACATGAAAGACTGGATGACAGAAGCTAGCTCCGCAGGCAATGCTAACTCATAGGCCACCTCACCCACACGCTGTAGGATCTCATATGGCCCAACATACCTCGACTCAGCTTCCCTTCTGCCAAATCTCATCACCCCTTCATAGGTGATATCTTCAAAACCTGGTCACCAACATCAAACTCTAAGGGCCGTTTCTGTTATCTCATATGACTTCGGACTGTAAGCAGTACCAACCTGTCCTAATCACTCTGACCTTCTCTAAGGCCTCATGAATGATCTCTGGACCCAAAATGGATGACTCCAACCTCGAACCACCCAACTGGAGATCTACACCTCCTACCATACAGTGCCTCAAACGGTGCCATCCCAATGCTGGAGTGATAGCTATTATTATACGAACTCTATCAAAGGCAGATGGTCATCCAGCTACCTCTGAAGTCAATCAACACGCTCAACTGTCCTCCAATGTCTGAATGGTGCGCTCTGCCTGCCCATCTGTCTGAGGATGAAAGGCATGCTAAGCTTTACCTGCGTACCAAGCTCTTCTGGAAAGATCTCCAGAAATGTGAAGTAAACTGAGCTCTCTATATGAAATGATAGACAAAGGAATCCCATGCCATTCACAATCTCATCAATGTAGAGTCTCGCATAATCCTCGGCTCTGTAAGTAGACTTCACAGGGATAAAGTGGGCAGACTTAGTCAATCTGTCCACAATAACCCATATGGAGTCATGCTGTCTCCTAGTCCTGGAAGACCAACCACGAAGTCCATATTAATGGCCTCCCACTTCCAAGTCAGAACCTAATAATCTGAGTCAGACCGCCAGGCTTAAGATGCTCTGCCTTAACCTGCTGACAATTAGGACACTTGGCCACATATTCTGCAATGTCCTTCTTCATGCCATCCCACCAATAATCTGCTTAAGATCATGATACATCTTGGTGGAACCTGGATGTATGGAATATCTGGAACCATGGGCCTCTACAACAATCCTGGTCCGCAAATCATCCACATCTGTACCACAAGCCTGTCCTGTACCTAAGTATGCCATACCTCCCAAAGCGAAAGACTCATTAATCTTCATCAACACTGAGTCCTTCAGCTCCATCAACACGGGATCTAGATGCTGACCCTGCTTGACTTCAACTATCAAGGATGATTCAAAACTAGGATGAACTGAAACATCCCCACTAGTAGAGTCAACCAATTGCACACCGAGTCTGGCCAATCTGTGTACATCTTTCACCAACTCCTTCTTCTCATCCTCAACGTGGGCTGTACTTCCCATGCTCATCTTGCTCAAAGCATCATCTAAAACATTAGCCTTACCTGGATGGTAGTGAACATTCATGTCATAATCCTTCAACAGCTCCAACCATCTCCGCTGATGTAGATTCAACTCCCTTTATGCGAACACGTACTGGAGACTCTTGTGGTCTGTGAATACATCCACATGCACTCCATACAAGTAGTGCTTCCATAGCTTCAGTGCAAACACCATAGCTGCCAACTTTAGGTCATGAGTGGGATAATTCTTCTCATGAACCTTGAGCTATCTGGACGCATAGGCTATCACCTTACCAACATGCATAAGAACACAACCCAAACCAACCCTAGATGCATCACAGTAAACAATGTAATTCTCACCACACTTAGGCAAAGTAAGCACCGGGGCTGAAGTGAGTCTGTCCTTGAGCTCCTGGAAACTCTTCTCATAAGTCTCCGTCCACTCAAACTTGGATTTATTCTTCGTCAAAGTTGTCAATGGGGCAACAATGGAAGAAAAGCCCTACACAAACCTGCGGTAGTAACCAACCAATCCCAAAAAGCTACGGATGTCAGTGGGAGTAAGAGTCTTTGTCCAGTTCTTCACAACCTCAGTCTTCCTGGGATCCACCTCAACACCCTGATCGGACACAACATGACCCAGGAAGGTCACTAATCTCAGCCAGAATTCAAACTTGCTGAATTTGGTATACAACTGATGCTATCTAAGTACCTGCAAGGTTAGTCTCAAATGCTGTTCACGCTCTTCCTTGGTCTTAGAGTAGATGAGAATGTCATCAATGAATACTATGACGAAAGAGTCAAGGTATTCACGGAAGACTCTATTCATGAGATCCATAAATGCAGCAAGTGCTTTCGTGAGACCAAATGACATGACTAGAAACTCATAGTGATCATAGCGGGTACGAAAGGCTGTCTTTGGGATATCTCCATCCCTAACCCTAAGATGATGGTACCGTGAACGAAGATCAATCTTAGAGAAGAAACTAGACCCTTGGAGATGATCGAACAAATCATCTATTCTGGGGAGTGGATACTTATTCTTTATAGTGACTTTGTTGAGCCACCGATAATCGATACACATTCTAAGGGTTCCATCTTTCTTTTTCACAAACAATACTGGAGCGCCCCAAGGGGATATGCTCGGCTGAATGAAACCCTTGTTGAGTTCAGCTAGAGCCATTCTATAAGGAGGAATTGAAATTGGTTTAGTATCGGGTTCTAAATCGATACCAAAATCAATCTCTCGAGGGGGAGGGACTCCAGGCAAATCATCAGGAAATACATCTAGGAACTCATTCACTACATGTACTAAGTCTATGGAAGGAATGTCATGATCTAAATCATTAACACTCACAAGAGGACACAATACCCCCTTGGACATCATTTTATTGGCCTTAAGGTTCGAAATCAAGAAGTTTGGAGGACTCGAGTTGTACCCCTCCCAGACTAGCTCCTCTTCATTAGGGAAACAAAATATCACCACTCTACTACGACAGTCCAAGCAAGCATAACAACTGTGAAGCCAGTCCATGCCAAGAATAACATCAAAATCATGCATGGGTAACTCAACCAAGTTTGCACACATAGTCTTACCACTTATCACTATTGGGCAACCCTTGTATACTCTATCAGTTCTTACATTTTCTCCTAAAGGTGTACTAACCACTATAGGATCATGCAGAACTTCAGACAATATCTCAAAAGTGAGAGCAAGCAAAGGAGTTACAAAGGAAAGCGTAGACCCTGGATCAAGTAAAGCATAAACAGAAGTTGAGAATACTTGCAGCATACCTGTGACCACATCAGCGGACTTCTCCTGCTCCTCCCTACCCTTCAAGGCATAAAACATGTTCCTCTTATGAGGCTCGGCTGCTGCTGCACCCTGTGGATTAGGCCTAGGCTGAGCATTACCTCCATCCTGACCTCTGCTCTGTGGGCAGTCTCTAACCATGTGCCCACTCTTACCGCAACCGAAGCAGGAATTAGTGCCCTGTCTTCACTCTCCACTGTGAGCTCGGCCACACTTAGCACAATTCTTTTTAGGACGCTGCATCTCACCTCCATTGCCCCTCTTGGGCTCAGGTGTGCCTCCTCTAGGTGTTGTACTCCTCTGAAAGTTAGAGTTCCCAGAACTCTGTTGCCCCTTTTTGAATGTGGGCTGCTCACGAACGCCAAAATTGTTTTTGTGGCCTCCATGGTTGGGACCTGCCTGATCTTGAGGCTTAGGCCTCCTAGCATCACGAATACCCCTCTTTTTGCAGTTGTCCTCCACCTGCTGGACATGAACCATCAAGCTGGAGCGGTCCATATTATCATGGAGCATCGCAGACCGACACTCCTCCTCCAGATTTCCATTGATTCCTGTGAGGAACGTGCTCATCTCATTCCTGCTGTTAGACACAAGGGAAGTAGCATACCTGCATAATTTAACAAACTTCAGTATTCACCTTACCCTTGCTGTTAGATACTAAGGAAAGTAGCATACCTGGATAGCTTAACAAACTTTAGGGAATACTCCCTGACTGTAATAATCCCTACTTAAGGTTGATGAACTCCTCAACCATGGCCTCCCTCTTTTCTGTGGGAAAGAATCTCTCCAGAAAGGCTGTCTTCAAAAGCACCCAAGTGACTGGAACTCCGCCCAAAACTCTACTATCCTGCCACATCTTGCACCAAGTCTGTGCCACATCCTTGAGCTGATAGGAAGCCAGCTCAGCCTTCTCAGTATCTGTGGCCCCCATAGCCACGATAATCTTATGCACCTCGTCCACAAACTCCTGGGGATCCTCTGATGTCTTGGACCCTGTGAAAATAGGAGGATTCATCCTCGTGAAGTCTCTCAGCCTGTCAGCCATGCTACGAACTGGTGGGTTCTCCCTCTTAACATCCTGCCGGTTGGCCTGGGCAGTCATAGCCTGGGCCTGCATAGTAATGGCATGTGCCATCTGGGCGAGAGATGCCCTCACCTCAGCATCAGTCAACCCAGCTGGGTTAACTGGCATAGCCACTCCTTCAGCTGGAGCCTGGGTTCGAGCCTGATTGTTCCCAGCAGCTGCTCCTCCTCTCCTTTGACCAACGTTCCTCCTAGTATTCATTCTCTAAAAACAATAATAATTGATGTTAGACACGCTCATAACACCAACAAATCAGACATTAGGAAAAGCACAATAAGATCAGAAGAAGGGAAATTTTCCTACACATTATGAAGTCTCTAATTCAAGATAGTGGTGCACTTCACTACCATGACTTAGAAACTACTCAATGTGGTTGATGTGAACTCATTATTCTCGGAATTGAACCTAGTGCTCTGATACAAACTTTGTCATGATTGGAATCTAGACCCAAGAGGAGACCGGCGTCGTTGACCTCTCAGAGGTCGCAGACAAGCCTACATACGTCATTCTTACTTTATCTAGGTTAATTTTAGCGAAAAATTTGAAACTTTTTGTTTCTTAACATATTTATTAAACATTCTTATCATTTGATAATTGTTCACCATCAACCACCTAATATTAAGATCATCAAATGAAAGAAATAGTATAATATAGTAATAAAGATGTACTTGCCAAAATGGCACCAATACAATGTCTGAATAAAGCAGGAAAGAAACGCTAGTAGAACATGCTCCACTAGCTCAACTATAAAACTAATGCTAGAATATAAATGACAGCATCCTCGAAAGCATGAGGACCTACCAACACCGGATGAATGCTGGACGTCCGGATATATGCAACAATGATCCTGTAGCTCTATTGTCCACCTGTGCCTGCACCTAAAATAGTGAGTTTGTATAGGGTTAATAGTAGACACTTGTACTAGTACACACTTGTACTAAGTATGGGTATATGCAAGCACACACCAAGGACATGCATGAGAAAAGATAGCTCTTTCCTAACAACATGATTATGGGAAGTCAAGTTAGTGGACTTGCCAAATTGATATTAGAAAAGTTAGTGAACCTTCCAAATTTGGATTAGGAAAGTCAGTGAGCTTTCCAAATTTGGATTGGGAAAGACATGCCATGAGAGTAACATGCATCATCATAGTTATCAAATTGCACACAACACATAACATCATACATATAGCACATATCAGAGCACATAACATACAACACATAGCTTCTTTCATATCATTCATTCATATGTCACGAGACCTTGGAATAATGGACTTGACATTAAGACTTTCCAAAATAATGGCTCAACATATGGGACCTTAACTAGGGAGTCTTCATTAGCAAACAGAGAGTCTGCTTCATTCATTCATACGTACTTCATTTCTTTTCGTTCATAAGCCAGTGTGAACACCAGCTATACCTAGGGTGTAGTTTAAGACTTTCATCGGGTTTGCTGTGCAATGATCAAGAATAACCTAGTGTCATTACCTGAGTCTAGCTCACCTCTTGATTATCCTATCCTAACACCTTTGGTATCATTCATTTCATTATGAGCTTCATTTGAAGCTGGCCTCATTCATTCATTGGGAACTTTAACTTTAACCGACATAGATCATGTGAGCATCATGAAATCCAGTGTCTCCCCCATACCGAAAATAGGTGGAATCACCGGCCAATGTGACCCAAAAACATGCTAGCGTACATGGGAATTTAACCCCGCCAGATCCCTAAATTAGCAGTATAGGTTCGAAGACCAGGAGATATAAGGAGACCCATACCCGGCAAGCCGGATAGTCTCATCTCATGAGAGTTACGTGAACCTCCGCCCTTCACTAAAGAAGACATCACCACTCATAGCTAGTCTATCGGTGCTCAGTATAAAGTTCCATTACATTCAACTCATACGTCATGGAAGTTGGCTTCTAGTATGAGGACATCATAGCTCATTAGATGATTTCTCATCTCATCATTAGTATTAAGTGTGTTAATCTCAATACTTTTATTCGAGTGTTCATAGAGACTGGTCTCTTCATTGACTTTACACTCTCATAAGTGAGTACGTTTTGGTAACATATATTTAGGCTCATTTGAAATTGTTCTCATCTTTTACATTAGCCTCATATCATGTTGTCACCACATTCATTAACATTAGCACATTTGCTCTTCATAATTACTCACCCCATTTTACGTGAATGTTCATTTCATCATATGCCAACATACTTGGCCATTTGTGTGTTTCACACTCTTACTTAACCCTTCTAGGATTTCATCATTTCATTACATAAATCTTAGGTTCAATTCTTTAAAACTTATGCTAGAATTATGAGTCTATACACACAGGCCATGAGGTTTCATTCATAATTCGTTAAGTGGTTCATACATTCCTAAGATTATGTAGTACAAGACTTATGTATCTTGTATATATGCCAAGATCTTGATTTCGATCTAAGTAGGTGGCATTATTCGTGGATATTTTGTTCACGTATGACTTATGTATCAATACGGAAGTTTGGGCAAGGAAACCCAAGTTTGAATCACTTGGATATCATTTACATTTTTCATTGATTTTATTTTTAATATTCATAACATTAGAACTCTAGATTAAATCCCAACATTAACATCGTATCATTAATTTTCTACTTAGTTTTCCTCTTAAGTTGGCCAAAGGGTTGTGGGTTCTAACCCTCACAACCCCTTTTTATTTTTCATTAACATCATATTGCCCGTTCTCGCCTAAACCAAGAGGTTGTGGGATCAAACCCCCACAACCTCTTTTATTTACTCTTAAATTTTCGCTGGTATAGGGAGGTTGTGGGTTTGAACCCCCACAGCCTCCTTATTTAAATTTTTATTTTCGCTGAGGCTGTGAGGTGGTGGGTTCGAACCCCCACAGCCTCTTAATTTTTTATTTGTTTAAAACTCCTTAGGCTAAGCTTTTGACAGTGAGGTTGTGGGATCGAACCCCCACAACCTCACTTGATTTATTAATTATTTCGCTCCTCTCCATTTCCAGCCTTGAGGTCGTGGGTTCGATTCCCACGCCTCACATTTTCGTTTCTTTATTTTTCTCTTCCTTCACTCGCTACCTGGAGGTCGTGGGTTCGATTCCCATGACTCCCATTTATTTATTTTAACTCTTGTTCTCTTCTTACTAACCCAACAGACCACATTTCGATTCCCCCAGCCCCTTTTTTCTTTTCCTTTCTCGCGAAAACCAATAGCTAAAGGGTGAGGTCACAGGTTCGAATCCTGGTGGCCTCACCTCTTTTAAATGTTTTAAATTTCCAGATTTCAACCCCCTTTTTGAACGAAATTTAAAGTACACTAATCTGGAAATTTATTCATAATTTTTAGCTTCCTTTCATCAACCTTTTTATGTTAGTTTCTTAGGGCATTTCACCAAGCACTTAGTGTGTAATTAGGTGTAGTTTAGGGGTTACATTAGTAAAGCGTTTTCACTCAAAATTTGTAACTTCACACACCATATGAATATCACATTATGAACAACTTTATCACATAAAATACAAGAAATAACATGCCTTTACACGTCTCCAATACAGTGGTTAAACTCACTGCCAAACGTGCACACACACACATCATTTTTTTCGATCACACATTGGTTGTCATTTTTGTGATTTCACGCACATAAACATATTCACATTCAACATAAAAACATCACACATACCTAAATCTACCAGCAAACAAACCAAACCTACAAAATCATTGGGAGCTAGTGACAAGGACATGCAACGGGGAAATAACCCTAGTTTCGGAGTGAATATCTTGAATCGTAAGGGGTCTCTTGGGAAAGGGACCAAGAGAGAAGAAACCCATACCTTAATTTTCTTGTTCAAACGTGAATTTGCTGCCCAAAACCCTCTCCAAAATCAGTCCAACCCTCCTCAACGTACACACCACTCTATGGACAACTTCTCTTTTCCTTGACGTTTTTGGTTACTTTTTTTTTCCTTAAAATTTCATGTGAGTTCTTCAAGTGTGAAGAACTCTTGATATTATTTCTGTTCTTTGTTGTTTTTGGAAGAAGCCAACGTGAGAGAGAATGATGAAACGTGAGAGAGAGATCGTGAGAGAGTAGTTAAATAATAGGAGTTTTAGTTTGGGAATTAGTCAAACTAGGATTCCTTATTAATTTAAATAAAAACCTGACTTAATTAGCTTAGTGAAAGGACCATTATGCCCTTGAAAAAAAATCAGATTTTAATCAACAATTAAATCATTAATTTGATGCTTCCAATGGGGTTCGAACTCGGGTAGAGTGCCCCTTTGCGAGATGGACCATTTCGGGTCGACCCAACCAGGATTGATTCTTTAATTGAATTAATTAATTCCTTAGGGTAATTACAATATTACCCTTGGCCTGGAAAAGACCATTTTACCCCTGGATCCTCAAAACTTAAAATTTTTTTTCTTTTAAGTTCAGTAAAGACTCTTTCGATTAAATCTTGATTTTCGAGAGCCTCACATGGTTGGTTCCAACCTTTACAAGCTCAATTAACTCTCTAAGTTAGTTGGCTTGGCCTTAGTAAGGGTTCTGAGGTCCGGTTCTACGCGTATCAGTCCGTGTGAACCTTGGTCTAATTGCAAGCATTCTTGACACCTTAAGTATTTATCTTATTCATTTTTAGGGTTGTTACAGAGCTAGATTTTAACATTGTGATCAAGGAGGTATAAGGTACTAATATGGTCTGTTATATGGTATTGAGGCAGTATCTAAAGTATTAGGTGCATTGGAAGTGAAACGTAAGGGTCGACCAAGACGTTCGACGACTAAGTCACCTAAGTGCCTCATATGTGGTTCTATGTCTTTATGTGTGATTCATGAGGTTTTATGGTCCTTAAATTAGTTAATATGATTTATATAGGCAGTGTGTAAAGTTTTGAGAAGTTTGGAGGGAAGCGTCCAAGAACGTTCATGACGTTCGAAAGATGTTCCTTGAAATGACCTTGTGTGTCTAGGCATGTTTCGTTGAGTTTTACGTGTTCGTTTTGGGTGAAATTCATGTGAGAGGTCCTAAACTCGTATTCGGTCATTTTTGGGTTGGAAACTTCCGAGAAAACATCCCCTAGGACAATCCAAGGGTCCTTGAGGAAGGACCAAAAACTTGCTGTCAAGACTGTCCAAGGCAGCCTCAAACGACGGAGGCATCAACGGCTCATGGGCCAATCGACGCCCCGTCGAGGGGTGCCATTGGTAGTGACGGTATGTAGGTCAAGGTAAGCCCCATAGGTTGGTCCGTTGATTGGGACTTGGCCTAGGGAAGGAAATAACCAAGGACAAGCCTTAGTCCCAGACCACGGACCAAAAGACGGTCCGTAGGTCAAAGGACGGTCCATCAGTGATTAGGACGTCGCACGGGACTTAGCCTTGTAGATAAGCTCCAGTTTTACAGTCTCTAAACCCATCTATGGAGGACAGGATGGTCCATAGATTTACCGACGTCCCGTCGATGGGCAACCGTCGATGGCCACTGGTTCCGTGCGCAGGGCACTGTTAAGTTGAGGGGTGAAATTGTAATTTCACCCCACTTCCAAATAAGGACTTTAGTGGTTTCCTAAGGGTCTTTTGGATATTTTAAAGGTGTTTATAAATCATTAAACTTAGAATATTTTATTCTTCAGAATCAAAACCCCAAAATCTCTTAGAAATTCCCCAAGACTCCGTTAAAGCTAAAACTCAAAGAAGAGCTTGGATTGGTGATTTGAGTGTATATTCTTCATCAAAATTAAGTATTAGCATTTTTGAGGTATGGATTTTGATCCTTGAAACTCGTTTCAGCAAGGATCCCAACATTCAAAGATGTTTTCTAAAGTTCTTAAAAGATAAATTGACCTATTTCATGATCAACATTGTGTTCTTGCATTAAATGTTTTTAATCATTATTTAGTGATTGAATTGTGGTTATTAAGGTTGTTTTAATTCTTTTAACCTATGAACCCATGAAATTGATGAACCCTAGTTTTTGACTAATTTATGGGTTACTTGATATTGGTCTAATATTTATGAATTAATGTGTAGTTTCTTATGGGCTTTCTAATGATGTAATAATTGTATTCAATTGTTATCTAATTGATCTTAGATTGATAAATCTATATTGAATTGACTTAGATTTCATTGAATATTATAGTTTATATATTGAATTAATGTTCATGGCCATGAGTAAGGGCCTTATGATATTGAATTGGATGATTTGGCATTGGATTGAATTGTTGAGGATGAAGTGGTGGTACTCTGCCCTATTTTCCTTTATTTAATGTTTGGTCCACTTATGGTGGCGGTGTTATGTGAATTGATGTGGCCTTGTCGGTGTTATTTTAAGTATTATGATGATCATGGCCTTGTCGGCACTACTTGAAGTAATATGGATACTTGTGTAGTTGATTATATGACGTATGATAATATCTACCTATATGTGAAAATATGTGTTAGTCTATTATTGATACTATTTAGGTGATCATGTTATGCTATGACTATCTGTTAAGTGTGTAGTCTTAGAGTTGATACATGGTTGTTCCTAACTTGGCTATATAAGTCTATAATGGTTATGTTGATGATACTAAGGTAATAAATAGGTTGAAACAAGGTTGATAAGTGTCATTCCTAAGTATATAAAGAATGATATGCTATGTGTGTTTAATGGAAGTATGTTGTGTCTTGTTTAGGTAGACTTGTGTCCCTTACTTGATGCTTGTATGAATATGAATATGTGATGTCTTGACTTAGGAACCTAAAGAGTCTTAGTCTGGAAAGAATGAATGATAGGTGAGACCTTGAATGATAATAAGAGGGTCATTTATGTGAAACCTTGAACCAAGTGGTAAGGTTATGAAACTTGAAGTTGAAAGCCGTAATGGTATCTGTCACACCCTTAATCTAGACCCTAGATGAGACCGGCGTTGTTAACCTCTCAGAGGTCGTAGAAAAGCCTCTTCTTAACTTTCATCACAATCATACAATTAAATTTGCAGAAAATTTAAAAGTTTATTGAAATATACTTAGACTTCATATAACTGCATAAGAGTAATATACTAAACATCTCAAACTAAACAACCATTTATTAAAGATTTAACAATCGAAATGAAGCATTCATAATAATAGTAATAGTTTGCCAAATCGGCCTTAATACAAACGCTTGAACAAATGTTTGAAATGAAACGCTAGGGATAACATCCACCAGCTATGTATAATGTACTAAATCTAGAATAATAAACGTAGGCATCCTCAAAGTCAAGAGGACCTACCAAAGTCTGGAGATCGCTAATCCAAACCGCTTCAACGAATCTTCAATCTTCTCAAGAACCTGCACCTATAAAAATAGTAATATTATAGGGGTTAGTACACACTTGTACTAAGTATTGGTGTATGCTCATAAACACATAAGGACTATGCATGTTCAAGGAAAGCTCTTCCTATAGCAACATGCCGTTTCTGGAAAGTACATCACTACACTTCCCTAATTCGTTATTTGTGAATCATGCTATGAACATGACATGTTTTCATGCATTTAAAGCACACAACTCATTTTCTATATGAACATAAGACCTTGGAATCATGAACATAATTTTAGAACAACTCAAACAAAAGTTAATAAATATGCTCCCCTTAGGTCGAGAGCTCTTCTTCCCAGCCTTAGTTTATTTTTCACTCTTTTCTTCTTTCTGCTGCGTAGTTAAATGATCTCCTTTTGTCTTATGTTTTACTTACAAGTGCAATGATTCATTGTAGTCCCACACCCACAATGAATCGAGTAAGTAATCCAAAAGACTAAGGAAATGATTTGGCTACCCAACTCAAAAGTTATATTTCTCATTCTAGTTAAATTAGGCATGAATGTATTTATAAGCCAATATTTATTGGCTATGCCCATTCTTTGATTATTTGTATATAGATCTTGGGGGCATATATTCATACTCCAATATTGGCATACACCAATAATTGTTAAGACTTCATTCTTATCAAACACTAATGATTGATATTCTTAAGCTCTTGCTTACTTAGTTCACTTAGAACTTACATTTCTTCTTCTTTGATCTGCTATTCACTTTGAACATGTTACTTTCTTTCTTTTTTTCTTACTTTCTTACTGAAATAGATCATGTCAGCTAACATGAAATCCAATGTCTTCACCACACCAAAAAGAGGTGGTTCACCAGCTAAGGTGAAACCGAATACTTTCTTGAGCATTTAACCGACATAGATCATGTGAGCTAAACATGAAATCCAATGTCTTCCCCACACCGAAAAGAGGTGGTATCACCGAATACTACCTAGCATTCTTAGGTGGAATATCCACTAGCTACTTCCTATGCTGACAACATAGTTCAAAGACTAGGAGAATTTGGAGACCCTGATCCACATTGGTGGTGATCTCATCTCATGAGACTTACATGTGTTGGGACAAGATCATTTCTAGTCTATCGGTGCTTAGCTCAGATTTATTATATTTTACAACTTTTAGAGTTGACTCAAACATTATGGAAGTTGGCTTCTAGTATGAGGTATACTTAGCTCAATGGATGACTGGTCACCCCTTTCTTTTATACTTGATGAATGTGAATTTATTCTTACATTATCATCATGGTGCGAGTGAGACTTGTCTCACGGTTTCTAGCACCCTCTTATGTGAGTAACTTTGACATAATCGTTTAAGTGTAAGTGATACTTGTCTCACTGCCTTTAACACTATTTATTAGATCAATTTCATAACTCATAAGCTTTTAGTTATTTCATTACTCACCTTATCTTATTCAATGATAGTTGATAGTCTTGTACCATTCTTTATGAGAGTTATAATGAATTACTCAATGTGCTACTATGTTCATAAGTTCGTGTGGATAGGGTATGTTGGGACTTGTCCCAATTATTGTCATACCCTATGTTATGAGTTCATTGAGTTAAGATTGGTATGAATTTACATATTTTTGAAATAATATTGCAGGCCAATTTATTGACATAAATCAAACTATGATATTATCACTAGCCAAGTCAATTATTTCGTGAATACATTATAGTAATCTCATCATGTTAACAAGCCAACTTTTAACCTTTGATTAGCCTTTAAGAACAAATCAATGAACGACTTATAACAATTTCAGATTCTCGAAAACAAGTAGGCATTACAACATTTATTATCTCATGTAAATAATACCCTAATCATACGGATCTAACCATTAGGTCTCATTCGACATTATAAATCACAGAAACCTACACATAATGATCATTTAGCACCACATACCAACAAAATGCTCGATATTAACATTATAGAAACTACTAGAATCGGAAATAGAGAGAACAGGGGAGATGAACATGCGATTCATTGGGAACAACCCTAGTTTCGGATTGTTGAATTCAAAAACGTTGAAAAGCCTCTTGGAGAAATGAATCCAAGAGAGATCACCCATACCTTACTGTAAAATTGAATATATAAAGATCACCTTGCACTTTGCACGAAATCCTTGAAGAACTTCCTTGAAATCTCCTAAGGTTTTTCTTACGTTGTTCACTGTTCTTAGTCGTTGGGTTTACTAATGAATAGCATGAGTCTAAGTCTTTAGGAACTGAATATTAACTAATTCAACTTAGGCTAAATAACTTAATTAAATAAATCAATTAGTTATTTACCAAAACGCCCCTCCTAAATTAACTAAAAATAGGAGAACACTTGACTTAACCGAAATCTGGAAATTGCTTAAGGGTTTTAGTTTGACCTTTTAAATTAATTAAGTTTCTAATTTAATTAATTAAGTAACCTAGGGTAACTAGTAAAGTACCCCTAAGTCACTAGGATCATAACCAACCCTTTTGGACCATCCTAGTTCAGGTACTATGATGTTTCTTTAGTTAGTTACTCTGTTAGTGTCACTTGATTTTGTCCTAGAATGTTAGGCACACTAGTTACTTTTTTTTTGGTTTGTCCTAGGTTAGTGAGCTAGTTAGGTCAGTTAGTTAGAGACTAGAACCGATTAGGAAGCTTGGCCCCACGTGGCTTGACCCAGACGCGCGCTTGTCCCCTAACCGCTCTAACCGAATCGGCTAGCTTGATCTCTAGGCCGGTTGCACATGTGCTTGCACATTTATTGTTGTGCACTTTCCTAAGTGATACCTCTGGAAACTTCATTTGGAATGTTCACTTATTGTTGTCCCAAGGATCCTCACTATGTACTTGGGTACTGCTTAACCTATATGATCATTTTAAATGATTATGTGCTATGGTACCTAGGCTTGACAATTTGATGCCTAGTACCTAATATGTGAGAAGCGATGAAAATAATTTTTTTAGCTTAGGGTCTTCATTGCAGGTACAATTTCTAAACAAGCTTGGATTGGAGTATTTGACATGGAGCAATTACTTGTGTAGACATTGGCTAACACCCTTAAGCCAATATTCTCTAACATGCCCAATATTTATCAATTTTGGGCATTGGTATGCCTATGTACCCCAAATACATATTCTTAAATCCTAATAGACTCTTCACTAGACATATACATTTTCTGGATTGTTACATTATCCCACCCTTAGGAACATTCATCCCCGAATGACACTACACATCATTTTAATCAAAGAGGGTATTTTCGAAAAACACGTCAACATACTTGAAACTTTACTCTTTGTGAATATCTGATTCACAACTTACTCTGGATGATGCACATCACTCAAAGCTTATATGAAGCTTCATCTCTGAGACTGAGGAACTTCCTTCTCTATCTCACTTTAACTCACTGCATATCACAACTAATGCAACACAAAAATCATGTCAACGCTATACAAAAACGGCAACATGAATGCAAGCATGAACTCATATTAACTCATACAGTGCAAGTATAAAACACACAATTATGGATGTAAAACACCAAAACCGACTAATGCACTAAAATTTAGGGTTTCATAAACAAACTCAGATTAAGGAAGAGTATATCTAACCTCAAGAACTGAACAATTGAAGGTAACGGGATCTCATATCGGCCTCGGTATCCCATGTTGCTCCCTCAACAAGGTGGTTCCTCCATACACCTTTACGGTGGCAACCTCCTTGTTCCTTAGACGCATCACTTGGCGATCTAAAATTTCAACTAGAACCTCTTCGTAAGAAAGGTTCTCATGGACTCCTAACCCCTCAACAGATATAATGAATGCTGGATTGCCTAGACACTTTTCAAGCATCGAAACGTGAAACACTGGATGAACAGAAGCCAAGTCACTTTCTTACCAAACCTTATCGCCCCTTTCATGGGTGATATCTTCAGGTAGACTTGATCACCTACTTTGAATTTAAGATCCCTCTTTCAGTTATCAGCATAGGATTTTTGACGACTGTAAGCACTATCCAATCTATCCCTGATCATTCTCACCTTTTCCATAGCCTCACGTATGATCTCGAGGCCAAGGATAGCAGATTCTTCTACTTCAAACCACCCAAATGGGGACCTACATCTCCTACCATACAATGCTTCAAAAGGTGCCATTCCAATACTGGAATGGTAGCTATTATTATAAGAGAACTCAATAAGTGGCAAGTGATCATCCCAACTCCCCTTGAAGTCAATAACACATGCTCTCAGCATGTATTCAAGGGTCTGAATCGTACGTTCTGCTTGTCCATCGTGGTCTGAGGGTGAAAAGAAGTGCTGAGCTTCACTTGAGTACCCAAGCTCTTTTAGAAAGATCTCCAAAAGTTAGATGTGAACTGGGCTCCCCTGTCCGAAATGATAGATAAAAGGATCCCATGCCACCTCACTATCTCATCAATATATAGCTTGGCATAGTATTCGGCTCGGTAAGTAGACTTCATAGGAATGAAGTGAGCAGACTTAATTATCCTGTCAATAATGACCCTAATGGAATCATGCATTTTTATGGTCTTGGGCAGACCAACCACAAAGTCCATATTAATAGCCTCCCACTTCCATGTTGTAATCTCAATCGACTGAGTAAGACCTTCAGGCTTAAGGTGTTCGGCCTTAACCTATTGGCAATTGGGACACTCCTCCACAAACTAAGAGATATCTCGCTTCATACCTTCCAACCAATTAATTTCCTTCAGATAATGATACATCTTTGTGGAACCTGGATGAATGGAATACCTAGAGCCATGAGCCTCTGCAATAATATTAGGTCTCAGATCATCAATATTTTGTACGCACAATCTGCCCTGGTATCTAAACACACCATAATCCCCTAGGGAGAATGAGTTATTTAGCTTATTCAACACCGAATCTTTCAACTCCATTAGTACTGAGTCGACATGCTGCTTGGATTTAACATCTACAACAAATGAGGATTCAGAACTGGAATGAACCGAAACACCCCCATTTGGTGTACCTACCAGTCGTACCCCTAACCTAGCCAATTGGTGTACCTCTTTAACCACTCCTTCTTCTCATCATCGATATGAGACACAATGCCCATGCTCAATCGTCTCAAAGCATCGGTAACTACATTGGTCTTACCTGGGTGATAGTGGACACTCATGTAATAATCCTTGAGTAGCTCTAGCCATCTTCTCTGACGAAGATTCAATTCTCTGTGAAAAAACATACTGAAGAGTTTTATGGTCAGTAAATACATCAACATGTACACCATATAAGTAATGTTTCCAAAGTTTTAATGCAAATACCACAACAGCTAACTCAAAATCATGGGTAGGGTAATTCTTCTCCTGGACTTTCAACTGTCTTGATGCATATGCAATCACCTTGCCATCCTGCATAAGAACACATCCCAAACCTACTCGGGAAGCATCACAGTACACCACATACCATTCACCACTCCTCGGCAACGTGAGAACTAGGGCCGAAGTGAGTCAGTCTTTGAGCTCTTGGAAGCTCTTTTTCACAAGTTTCCGACCACTCAAACTTCTCGTTCTTCTTTGTTAACGCTATCAATGGAGCGGCAATAGCGGAAAAACCCTCAACAAATCTTCGATAGTAATTAGCCAAACCCAAGAAACATTAAATATCTGTAGGAGTAAGGAGTCTCGGCCAATTTTTTACTTCTTAAATCTTTTTTTTATCGACCTTTACACCCTGATCGGTCACAACATAACCAAGGAAGGTCACTGATCTCAACCGAAACTCACATTTGCTAAATTTTGCATACAAGTGATGTTCCCTGATTACTTGCAATGTCATTCTCAAAAGTTTTTCATTCTCTTCTCTGGTTTTAGAGTATATGAGGATGTCATCTATGAATACTATGACAAAATAATCAAGGTATTCAGAGAAGACTCTATTCATAAGGTCCATAAACGCGGCTGGTGTATCAGTGAGACCGAATGACATGACAAGAAACTCGTAATGACCATACCTAGTACAGAAGGCAGTCTTAGGAACTTCTTGTTGTCTTACTCTATGTTGGTGATAACCTGACCGAAGATCTATTTAAGAAAAGAAACTTGAACCTTGAAGTTGATCAAATAGATCATCGATTCTGGGAAGAGGGTATTTGTTCTTTATATTGACTTTGTTGAGTTGCCGATAATCGATAAACATTCTAAGAGTTCCATCCTTTTTCTTAACAAACAACACTGGAGCACCCCATGGGGATATGGTCGGCTGGATGAAGCCCTTATCAAGTAAATCATTTAACTGTAACTTCAACTCCTTGAGTTCCGCTGGTGCCATTCTATAGGGAGGAATAGAAATTGGTTTTGTGTTAGGATCTAAGTCAACATCAAAGTCAATTTCGCGTTCAGGAGGGATTCCTAGTAAATCCTCCGGAAAGACATCTTGAAACTCATTCACTATGGACACAGAATGTATGGAAGGAACTTCATGTTCTAAGTCATTGACTCTGACTAAGTGGTATAAATACCCCTTAGATAACATCTTATTGGCTTTAAGATTGGAAACTATTTGGCCTGTTGGATTTGAACCACGCCCTTCCCATTTCAACTCTAACTCATTTGGAAACTTAAACCTTACTACCCTGTTTCGACAGTCTATGGTAGCATAGGATTTATGAAGTCAATCCATACCCAAAATAATATCAAAATCAAGCATGGTTAATTCTATTAGGTCAGCATGGGTAACTCTATCAAGAACAGTTATTGGGCAGTCTCAATATACTCTTTCGGCCCTAATGTTATCCCCAATGGGAGTACTAACTAGAAAAGGTTCATGCAAGATATGAGGAAGCAAGTCAAATTTACTAGCTACTAAAGGAGCAACAAAATACAAGTTAGATCCTGGATCTAACAATGCATAAACAGGAAAAGAAAAGACAAGAAAGTTACCAGTGACCACATCAGCCGACTTCTCTTGCTCCTCTCATCCTTTCAAAGCATAGAACCTGTTCCCTTTGGGAGGCTCCGTTGCATCAGTAGGATTAGGCCGAGGTTGAGTATCTGCCTTGGCCTGATTCTTCACATGTGGGCAGTTCCTAATCATACGCCTACAATTGCCGCACCCATATCAGGCATTAGAACCTACCATGCACTCACCTCCATGCGAACGTCTACAATTACCACACGACTTTCTATCACGCTGGGCATTTCTATCATTGCCCTTCTTGACATTAGTGTTCTTGTAAGAGTAGGTTTACCTGAGTTTTGGTGCCCCTTCTTGAACTTGGGCTTGTCCTGGACACCGAACGAACTCCTACCCATGCTAAAACCAGTCTGATCGGAGGGCCTATACTTCTTGCTTTCTCGGACTCTCTTTCTCCGGCGACTTTCCTCAACCTGCTGTGCATGCACTATCAACCTTCCAAGGTCCATGATATCATGCAACATGGCTGCTTGACAATCCTCCTCCAAATCCTCCGATACACCATTCACAAACCTGCTCATCTCATCCCTGCTATTGGACACTAGAGAAGAAGCCAATTTGGAAAGCTTAACAAACTTCAAGTAGTATTCCTTGACTTACATACCTCCATGATGTAAGTTAATGAACTCCTCAACCTTAGCCTCTCTCTGCTCTCTCGGAAAGAACCTCTCCAGGAATGCAGTCTTGAGAACGTCCCAAGTGATGGGGACTTCTCCTGGTGCTGGGCCATCTCCCCACATCCTATACAACACTTGAGACAAATCCTTGAGCTGGTATGCATCCAACTCAGCCTTCTCCTCTTCACTAACACCCATAGCACATTGAATCTTGTGAACCTCGTCCACAAACTCTTGGGTATCCTCAATAGTCTTGGACCCGAAGTATACTGGAGGTTACATTCTGATGAAATCTCTCAGTCTACTAGACATGGTGCTAGCATGCGGGTTCTCCCTGGGAGCACCCTCTCTAGTGGCCTGGGCTGTGATAGCCTGTGCCTGAACAATTATGGCTTGGGCCATCTGCACCAGTGCCGCTCTCAATTCTATATCCGCCAACTTAGCTGGGTCGACAGGCACTTGATCTCCAGCAGTTGGGGCTTGAGGAGGAGCTTGGTTTCCCCAACGGCTGCTTCTTCAACTCTCCTGCCTGCGTTTCTCCTTGTGTTCATTTTCTACACGTACACATAGGAAGGAAGTTAGATGCTAGAATGACACAAAATGTCAAAGCTCTAGACAGCACGATAAAGAGTAGAAGAATGGAAGATTCTTAACATCACTAAGTCTGTAGGTCATGATTGTGGTGCACTACACAACCATTAGCTAGAAAGTACGCAACGTGGTTGTTTTGAGCTTTAGTTCCTAGGTAATTTAGCCTCATGCTATGATACCAAGTTTGTCACACCCGGAATCTAGACCACAGCTGAGGCCGACGTCGTTAACCTCTAAGAGGTTGCAGACAATCCTCTTCTTAGCTTTCATCACAATCATACAGTTAAATTTGTGGAAAATTTAAAACTTTACTGAAGTATACTTAGACTTCATATAATTGCATAAGAGTAATATACTAAACAGCTCAAACTAAACAACCATCTATTAAAGATTTAACATTCGAAATGCAGCATTCATAATAATAGTAATAGTATTCCAAATCGGCCTTAATACAAATGCTTGAACAAATGTTTGAAATGAAACGCTAGGGAAAACATCCACCAGCTATGTCTAATGTACTAAATCTAGAATAATTAACATAGGCATCCTCAAACTCAAGAGGACCTACCAAAGTCTGGAGATCGCTAATCCAAACCGCTTCAACGAATCTTCAATCTTCTCAAGAACCTGCACCTATAAAAATAGTAATATTATAGGGGTTAGTACACACTTGTACTAAGTATTGGTGTATGCACATAAACACATAAGGACTATGCATGTTCAAGGAAAGCTCTTCCTATAGCAACATGCCGTTTCTGGAAAGTACATCACTACACTTCCCTAATTCGTTATTTGTGAATCATGCTATGAACATGACATGTTTTCATGCATTTAAAGCACACAACTCATTTTCTATATGAACATAAGACCTTGGAATCATGAACATAATTTTAGAACAACTCAAACAAAAGTTAATAAATATGCTCCCCTTAGGTCGAGAGCTCTTCTTCCCAGCCTTAGTTTATTTTTCACTCTTTTCTTCTTTCTGCTGCGTAGTTAAATGATCTCCTTTTGTCTTATGTTTTACTTACAAGTGCAATGATTCATTGTAGTCCCACACCCGCAATGAATCGAGTAAGTAATCCAAAAGACTAAGGAAATGATTTGGCTACCCAACTCAAAAGTTATATTTCTCATTCTAGTTAAATTGGGCATGAATGTATTTATAAGCCAATATTTATTGGCTATGCCCATTCTTTGATTATTTGTATATAGATCTTGGGGGCATATATTCATACTCCAATATTGGCATACACCAATAATTGTTAAGACTTCATTCTTATCAAACAGTAATGATTGATATTCTTAAGCTCTTGCTTACTTAGTTCACTTAGAACTTACATTTCTTCTTCTTTGATCTGCTATTCACTTTGAACATGTTACTTTCTTTCTTACTTACTTTCTTACTGAAATCTTTCTTACTTAAATAGATCATGTGAGCTAAAATGAAATCCAGTGTCTTCCTGACACCGAAAAGTGGTGGTTCACCGTCTAAGGTGAAACAGAGAGTCCAGTGTCTTCCCCACACCAAAAAGAGGTGGTTCACCGGCTAAAGTGAAACCAAGTCCAGTGTCTTCCCCACACCGAAAAGAGGTGGTTCACGGATAAAGTGAAACCGAATACTTTTTTGAGCATTTAAACGACATAGATCATGTGAGCTAAACATAAAATCCAGTGTCTTCCCCACACCGAAAAGAGGTGGTATCACCGGCCAAAGTGAAACCGAATACTACCTAGCATTCTTAGGTGGAATATCCACTAGCTAGTTCCTATGCTGGCAACATAGTTCAAAGACTAGGAGACTTCAGAGAGCCTGATCCACCTTGGTGGTGATATCGTCTCATAAGGCTTACATGTGTTGGCACTAGCTCATTGCTAGTCTATCAGTGCTTAGCTCGGATTTAATATACTTTACAACTTTTAGAGTTGACTCAAACATTATGAAAGTTGGCTTCTAGTATGAGGTATACTTAGCTCAATGGATGACTGGTCACCCCTTTCTTTTATACTTGATGAATGTGAATTTAATCTTACATTATCATCATAATGCGAGTGATATTTTTCTCACGGTTTCTAGCACCCTCTTATGTGAGTAACTTTGACATAATCGTTTAAGTGTAAGTGAGACTTGTCTCACTGCCTTTAACACTCTTTATTAGGTCAATTTCATAACTCATAGGCTTTTAGTTATTTCATTACTTACCTTATCTTATTCAACGTTAGTTGATAGTCTTGTATCATTCTTTATGAAAGTTATAATGACTTACTCAATGTGATACTATGTTCATAAGTTTGTGTGGATATGGTGTGTTGGGACCTGTCCCAATCATTGGCATACCCTATGTTATGATTTCATTGAGTTAAGATTGGTATGACTTTACATATTTTGGAAATAATATTGCTCGCCAATTTATTGGCATAAATCAAACAATGATATTATCACTAGCCAAGTCAATTATTTCATAAATACATTATGGTAATATCATCATGTTAACAAGCCAGCTTTTACCTTTGATTAGCTTTTAATAACAAATCAATGAACGACTTAAAACAATTTCATATTCTCGAACAGAATTAGGCATTACAACATTTATTATCTCATGTAAATAATACCCTAATCATACGGATCTAACCATTAGGTCTCATTTGACGTTATAAATAATAGAAACCTACACATAATGATCAGTTATCACCACATACCAACAACATGCTCGTGATTTACATCATACAAACTATTAGAATCGGAAATAGGGAGAACTAGAGAGATGAACATGAGATTCATTGAGAACAAACCTAGTTTCGGATTCTTGAATTCAAAAACGTTGAAAACACTCTTGGAGAAAGGAATCCAAAATAGAAAACCCATACCTTACTGTGGAATTGAATCTACGAAGATCACCTTGCACTTTGCACGATAACCTTGAAAAACTGCCTTTAAATCGCCTATGGTTTTTCTTACATTGTTCAGTATTCTCAGTCGTAGGGTTTACTGATAAATAGCATGAGTCTAAGTCTTTAGGAACTGAATATTAACTAATTAAACTTATTCTAAATAACTTAATTAAATAAATCAATTAGTTAATTACCAAAGCGCCCCTCCTAAATTGACTAAAAATAGGGAACACTTGACCTAAACGAAATCTGGAAATCTCTTAAGGGTTTCGGTTTGACCATTTAATAAATTAATTAAGTTGATAATTTAATTAAGTAAGTAAGCTATGGTAATTACAAAGTACCCCTAAGTCACTAGGATCATAACCAACCCTTTTGGACCATCCTCGGTTAGGTACTAGGATGTTTCTTTAGTTAGTTACTCGGTTAGTGTCACCCGATTTGGTCTTAGGATGTCGGGCACACTAGTTACTTTTTTTTGGTTTGTCCTAGGTTAGTGAGATAGTTAGGTCAGTTAGTTAGAGACTAGGACCGATTAGGAAGCTTGACCCCACGTGGCTTGACCTGGACGCGCTCCTGTCCCCTAATCGCTCTAACCAAATTGGTTAGCTTGGTCTCTCGGCCGATTGCACATGTGCTTGCACATGTGTTGCCGTGCACTTTCCTAACTGATCCCTCTGGAAAGTTCATTTGGAAACTTCACTTATTGTTTTCCCAAGGATCCTCACTATGTCCTTGGGCACTGCTTAATCTACATGATTATTTTAAATGATTATGTGCTATGGTACCTAGGATTGAAACTTGGATGCCTAGTACCTAATGTGTGATAAGTGATGAAAATAAATTTTTTAGCTTAGGGTCTTCATTGCAGGTACAATTTCTAAACAAGCTTGGATTGGAGTATTTGACATCGACGTGTATTTTAATTTAGTTGTGCAGACATTGGATAACACCCTTAAGCCAATATTCTCTAACATGCCCAATATTGATAAATATTGGGCATTGGGATGCCTATGTACCCCAATACACATTCTTAAAGCCTAATAGACTCTTCACTAGACATGTACATTTTCTGGAATGTTACATTATCCTTCATGTAATGAATGATGAACTTAAGGTTGATTGGCTGGAACGACATCATATCAATCCTTAGGAAAGTCATGATGAGCTTCTTGTCGCCATAGTGAGATAGCCCTAGTGGACCTTGCTTTTGTAGGGTAAATGTAATTGGGTCATGAACTTGATATGGGACCCCTTTGTATGAACCTTAATGTGAATTAATCTATGATAACTAAGGCTAGCACTGAGTGAGTATGGTAAGGGAAGTAGTTCTAGTTAAAGAATCAGACTAGAATACAAAGAAGCCCTTCATATTTCCTTAACCATGTGCCTACATGGGATGTGTCTAAGTTCTACCATTGGCATGTAGAACAACCTCATCGGAGTATGATAGAACTCCGGGTTCCATGCTTTGCTAACATGGTCTATCTTGGTTATTGCCTATTCTCATCATATGGGATTACTATTAGCATTTAGGTGGTGGTATGGGCCGCTATCTTGACATTGCACAATAGGGTTTGAAAATGCTAGTAAGAGTCCCTAGGTCTTCTCCAAGATCATTATTTGGATGTCCTTTATGTGATGTATGTCTCTTAGATGAACTAAGTCATGTAATGACTTAATGATATAAAGTATGAAAGTGAATGAGTACCTAATCTAAAGTGACTTAAGGATTCCTTAGTTAAAGTGTTAAAAGGGCATAAAGGATGATCTCTTCATGTCTTATCTATGGAAGTCTGGAGGATGACTCTAGTTAGGGAAGTTGCTTGATATGTTTGACATGATCTAAACTTAGGAAGTCTTAAGGATTATTTAGGTAGCCTTGAAGAGGGTGTATGGGCGTTCTCTTTTTGGAGTGTTTAAGTAAGTCTTTTGATAGCGTTGGTAGGGGAGATTGTCATATTATGTATGTCTTGTATGTTGGTGTATTGTAGGTGTGTATGTGCCTCATTATGAGTAATCTTAAGGATCGTTTAGGCACTTCTAGAGAGGGTGTATGGGCGGTCTTTATTTGTGTGACTTAAGTGAACCTTAGAATAACTGTAGTGAGAAGATTACATACTAGAAGATGCTTAGTACAAAAGTAGAGGAATTCACTGTAACAGTGTGGTACTTCACTGTACAGTGAATTGAGCTCACTGTAAAGTGAGTTCTAAAAATATGATGTTTAGTTTTAATGATTTCTTATGTGATCCTAAGTTGATAAATGTTGTTCATATGATGAAATTATGATTTTTAAATGAAAAGATGCATATTTCCAATAAATGTCCATTTTCATGATTTTTATGCATAATGCATACTTAGTACATATGGTTGTACTAATCCCATGCTTTTATCTATCTATATAGTTCTTGGTAGGTGAAGATATTTATGTAAGAAGACTTGGATTTAGAAGATCGTTCAAGAGAAGTTGAAGTATGTCCTCACTTGACTCGAGGGCATATATGTCTTTTATGTTTCGTTTATGAAGTATTGTAATAGACTATATATAATTATGTTTTCTATTTCATATGGGCCGTGTCCCAAGTACTCTTGTGTCTTAAGATGATGAGACTGAGACTTAGTATTTCCTATTACTTTTATATGAATGAGTTTTTAAGACTATGATATTGTTTTATGAAATTTTTTAATTCCGCACTACTTTTCATTATGTAAATGCGATGAATGATATGAATGACTTGTATGAGACCTCCGAGAGGTCGAGGACGCACGTCACAATCCATGATTGTTCCCTAACTTCTAGGGTGTGGTTTCCGTATGTGACGCTAACCTACGGATCATAGGTCCCAGGCGTAGGTCATGCCTGCACTTGTTGTCCAAGACTCGTCCATTGTAGGGGACTTTAAGTAAAAAATTACTTTTTTTTTTAATAGGGTGTCATTTAATATGGATTTATTTCACCCATATAAACTATTCTTTTTTATTAAAAACCTAATTAATTTAATATATCTTAAGACCCCAATTAAATCCAAAAATACCCTCCTTCCAGAAATCTTCTCCCTAAAAACGTCAATTGAAGAAGGAATAAGGTAATCAAGTTAGAGCTTGATGAATGAGGATTTTTCATACAAATTTTGTTGTATTATACGCCTATTGTATGTTAGTTTTCGTCCTTGGGTAGCTATCACCTAAGGAGTTCCTTCAAAAGCTTTTATCTCAAAGCTAAAAACTCCAAATAGCTAGGGTTTCAACTCAACCCATGTATTCCTTTCAAAAAAGATTTAAAGGTTAAATTATAACTGTTAAGAATGTATTTATGATTTGATATGATTATTTCTTAAATTACTCATGAATCCATGAGTTTCTCCAATCCTAGCTATGGTTCTTGTTTACATTAAGAATGTTGTTACAAGTTGGTCCAATTGATTTGATATGAGTAGATTATGATGCGATTGCATGAATTTAGTATAATTATACATGTCTACCTGATTAATATAAGATCCTAGGATAAAGTTGATATAGTTTAGGGTTATGTCATGAACGAGGCAAATTGTGGGTTAAGATATGACCTTCTAAGAATGATGAACTTCTACATGAATAACCTTCGATGAAATGGCCTAGACATCGATTGGTTTAGGGTAAAAACTTATATAAATGAATTGATTTGATTAGGTATTATATGAGGGATCATGGTTATGTAGTATTTAGATTGAGTTTTATGCATTCTATATGACCATCATCGATCAACAATGAGGCATGTGGTTAGGTTACCTTGAGGTATACATGATGATCATGTGAGGCATTACTTGACAATAAGGCTTGTAACATGAAAATGAATTTTAGGCATTTAATATTATAATATAAAATGAATAAACTAAGGGTGTTAAGTCTATAATAAAGAAGCCATTATGTATGATGAGTTGTATATGGCCTTATTGCTAAAAGACTTAACCCATAAGAACTATAATATGATCACATGAATATATACATGAAATGAATGGATTACTTGAGTCATGGTTGTATCTATGTTTCATGTATTGAATGCTATATGTGTTGACTCAATATGACCCTTGAATGCATCATATGATATGTATGCATGATTATGAAATTACGTGCATTTTTATATATACTTTGAGAATAAAGTATCTATTATGATAATTGTATTGTTGTGTCATTGGAAGGACAAGTGTTAGTGCACATACACATGCATGAACATGATTATGATGTGAATAAGATGTTTATTTATTTATTTAATCATGATATTCTCCTTATCTAATGTGCTAATTCTAGATCTTTGAGAAGAGTGATTCATAGCCCTGGAAGGAAAAATAATGAGGGTTTGTACATGTGGACAAGAATTGTGTATGGGCTTATGATTCACTTATAAAGTGAAGATCCTATGACTATTGTGTAAATGTGGTATTGATGAAAGCTTATTCTCGCTTTACTCTTCCACATGATTATGCATGAATTGTCCAAAACTATAATGATGTTATTGTATTGATTGAAAGGCTATTTTCATGATGCACTATGAACATGATGTGAATTCTTAACTCACATGTTAATGATTCTAAGGTTGAGAGGACATTCTAACCTAATAAATCTATGGATACCATATTTTATTGTATTGTGTGTTAAGTCACAATTCCATAAACATGAACTTAAGCAAAGACTTAACATGAACATTAAAGAGAATTATGCTTAGCACCGACTGTATGAATATGAGATGGAAGATTTTATGCCTGTAAGTCCCACTCCCCAATGGGTTACTCTAACGCTAGTTAGTCGAGGTTCAGAAAAAAATTATCTCATGAGATGAATACATTTTATATCAGTCACTATGGGTTTTTAGTAGTAATCTCCTAATCGTAAAACTATGTGCCCACATAGGTTCTCATCTGGTTGATCCATTTAAATCTATACATGATATTTCTACCTTAGGCAAGTAGAAAACATCTTTTGGGTGTGGGGCATGACACTGGATTCCATGTAGCTCACATTTTCTATGTCGATTAAGGTTATTTCCCTACATGACAAGAATAAGAACCATGAATTGAAAAAGAACAAGAACAAGAAAATGGACTTTTTACTATGGTTCCTCAAGAAGTTCGACTTAGTATGGATTATGGTATGGGACTTCATTCATGCATTTTACAAGTAGGGTTTGAATGTTGGCATGGTAGGTTTCACCTATGAAAAAATGATTATGAGTTAATGCATGCTTTATATGAACTATGAACATAAATATGAACATGGACAATACTTACTACTAGTTAATAAGTTTTACTTAGTGTGAGCGGAGGTATTGGACATCACTTATACAATGCACTAGTAAGTTGTAAAGGGTTTATGGTCTGCTTTTGTTACGCTGTGAAGGTATATGAAATTATTCTTGTATGTTATGGAGTGTTTCTAATAGTGACTTTACTTATTATAAGCTATGAACATCAATGATACCTTTTCTACTATAATTGACTATGGATGAGACCAAAGCATGCTAAGTATGAGTATGGTGGCCCAAAGGTGGTACTTAGTGTAGATAGGATTATGGGATCCTATCTATGCATTGCACCAGTATAGCTTAGGGTTTAGTTTGTGCTAGTTCTCTAATTATGAGACGATCTTTGTATTTGACTATGTGTATGAACTATGTCTTGTGAAGGTTGGGATATGTACTATGTTCATGTTTGATACTATTCTGGTTATTATTATGATATCCATTGTGCAATGAGAAATTGTACATGAATTGTCTTATGATTTACATTCCCCAACTATTTCATAGATGACGTTAGCATAAAGCATGGTTTCCACTAAAATGTCCCTTTTATTCATGTTTCAAGGATTTTTATGCATGACTTCCATACTTAGTACATTTTGTGCTTACCCTTTATTTCTACATTTTCTATAAGTATATCGTTTGGAAATATTGGATTCCATTCATGTGGCTAGGACCATAGTAGAATAAGAAGAAGAAGACTGGCCAGTCCTCATAGTATTTGTGGGCTTGACCATAGGTTTTTTATGTCTTTTTTTATTATGTTTTAGACTTATGTAAGGAATATGACCCTAAGATTGCATTCAAGAGGTTTAATTTAAGTATTATAGATGGATTGAGATATGGTGTTATATATTCTCTCTCGTTTTATAAAAGATTTCAATTATTAAGAAATTCTTTAAATTCCACACTATTTTCCTATGCTCTTATGTTTAAGATATGCTATAAGGGTTGTATGAGACACCTTCGATGTAAAGTTCGATGAGTTATGTTTAGGTTTTACCCTACTATCGTTACAAACATGGTATTAGAGTACAAGATTTTGGATTGTTTTAAAATGTCTCAAAAAACGTCTAATAGTGTCTTGCTCATAAATATGAAGCACGACACATTTATGAATATGAGGATGTTGGATGTTAGGAAACCATCACTTTTTCATTCTCTTAGTTGTGCCCTAGAGTTTTGTTTTATTAGGTCTTTCTCCTAATGTGTGCCTATGGTTTTAGGGAAATGATACTCCAAGGACTAATATTGAAAGAAATTAGGAAGACAATGTTGATCAAGAGGTTCCCCTCTAAGCTCCTCCCAGGATCCTATTCTCCTTATAGGGTAATATGTGTCTAGAGAGAAGATTAGGGATAGTTTTAAGTAGTTGACTCAAGTCGGGATAGAGGTTCTTGAATTCTATGGGTCAATGAAAGAGGAAGATCCTCTTGAGTTTATATATGAGGTATCTAGGGTGTTGAACCTTGTAGGAGTAAATCTGATAGAGAAGGCGGAATAGGCCGCATAATAATTGAAGGTTGTTGCTCTAATGTGGTTTAGTCAATGGAAAGGAGCATGGCCAGAAGAAGCGCACCCATGGAATGGTAAAGATTTAAAAATGGTATCATTGATAGGTTGTGCCCTACAAAAATGAGAGAGTCTAAAATACTTGAGTTTATTAAATTTCGCCAAGGTAGTATGAGTGTTAATGCGTGTACTAATGTGTTCACGAAGTTTTCAAGATATGCTCCATTCATAGTGGCCAACCATAGGATGAAGATGAGTAAGTTTGTGTCGGGTGTATCCTAATGGATAGCAAAATAATGTTTTATGGTTATGCTTAAGAATGATATGAATATTTATTGTCTTTTCAGCCAGGCTCAATGGTTTAAAATGGACAAACTTGAATAGAGGTCTAGAGGAACAAAGAGGTATATGTTTGGTGATGATAATCCATCTTAAGAAAGATTTTATGTGCTAAGCTCTTCGAATGTTTCCCCAATGTTTGGCCAAAAGAGTGTGTCTAACCCTAGGTCTAAAAGAGGAAGCAATAATGTATCGGTGTTACTTAAGCCTACTTGCAAAATATGTGGAAGGAAGCATAATGGTAAGTTTTTAGCTGGTATGGAAAGTTGTTGTTGTTGTGGAAGTTACAAATATATAAGAGATTGCATGGTACTTAACACTAGGGGAAGAGAAAGGAAGAAAATTAAGTGTCATGCTCTTCAAGCTAGAGGTGAACAAGAGTGTCCTCCTAATGTTTCTCGTAGTATGAGATTCATGCTTACATTCCGGTAGTACATGTCTTTTGTGACTTGATAACTTGGACATGATGAGCTTTTATGTTGTCTTTATTATACATGGGTTTAGTTGTGTCTTTATGTGTTTGTTGATAGAACCCAACTTGGCCATAATAAACATAATAAAAAACATGTCAAGATATTTCCTAAGATTTCTATTCTTTAAGTCCATAAATGTCATCTGGGCATTGGTGAAACCAAATGATATGACATGGAATTCATAATGCCTATATCAAGTTCTTAAAGAAATCTTGGAAATGTCATCCCCTTTCATCCTCAATTAACGAGACCCTGAACGATGGCCAATATTGGAAAAGTAACTAGGACGTTTATGTAACACACCAAAAATGAATTGAGGTGATTAGATCCTAACATGTGTCTAAAAAGGGTTAAAATATGTTCATTAAGTGTTTTATAGTATGTATACTTGATTTGAGGTGATTTGGAAGTCAAACGTCAAGGAACGACCAAGACATTCGACGACTAGTCAATAAAAGGCCTTAAGTATTTTTATGTTCTTATGTGTGTTTCATGGGCTCATGAGGTTCTTAAATGACTTATAATGATGTTTATAGGCGGTGTGTTAAGTTTCATGAGGTTTTGATGTCAAACGTTCAAGAACGTCCAAGAGGTTCGAAAGTTAGCCTTTTAGACGTGCTAGTGTGTCCTTGTATGTTGGCGTTGTTTTCATGTGTTGTTTGGAGTGTAAATTCAATGTAGTTAACCCTATTACCTTAAAAGACATGTTAAGGGTCAAAATGTCCAAGTACGACTCCCCGGGGACCACCTGAAGGGCACCCAAGGAGGACCCAAGCATTGGATAAGAGGCTGGCCAAGGCGGAGAGCAAGCCAAGATAAGGACTTTCCCTGTGTGACGCGTGCATAGAGCTCACCTCAATGTCCCTATAATTATTTGGGGAAGAATTGGGAGACTGCCCCGCGACGCGCAGCCCACTCCCAAATCCGGTTGTGTCGTTTTAAAGTAAATTTTGACATGTCTAAAAGTTCCAATAAGCATGGGGGTGTTTAGGTAACTTAGAGGGAAGGTTATAAACTGATTTTATGACTTATTTAACCCTTTTTCCAAGCCAACACCCCAACAACCAATAAGAAAAAAAAAAAAATCACTCTTCTCCTCCAAATTCTGTCAAACCTCCATTGGAGGGAAAACTCAAGTTCAAGCTATGGGCTGAATTTTCATTGTTTCTTCTAAAATTTATCTTGGGTCTTTAATAAATAAGGTATGGTGATTCTTCAAACTTAATTATCCATTTATCTATGGAGTCAATCAAGGATTTTCAAATATGTTTCAAAAACCAAAATTCTCAATTTCCAATCTAGCCATGGGTTCTTTCTCAAATTGATTACAAAAGTATGTTTATGATAAAGTGATGATTATGTACTATTTTAAAGATGAATTTCAATTCAATTGCATGATGAACCCATGTTCTCTCCAATTCTCAAATTAGCCTATGTTATAGGCATTGTTATCTTGACTTTGTATTGATTGAATTATGATTCTAGCATGTTGAAATGCTTATATATAATGTCTAAATTGTATATTGATGGTGAATTGTTGATTAGTGATCCATGTGGATCAAGGTTTGATGGTTTGAATGAGATTAGTCTATAATTCTCCTATATTTTCTAGATTGCGAATGTAACTTCAATGTGATCTCGATTCTATTGTAAATTGAAGTATGATTTCGTTTATGCAATGGTTCCTTTAGCTACTGTTTTGTATATGTATTTATGTTGAATTATGGGAATTGATCGTGATGATCAAATCTTGGAGAAAATTGTAAGTTTGCCCTATTCTTGCTTATAAATTGCTAGTTGATATAGCATTGTATGGATGTTTACCTTATTGTTATGCTAATATGTGTTATGATAATTGCCTTGAAAGCAATTGTATCTTGAAAGTGTGGTTACGATGATCACACAATATGAAGTATTATGCCTCTTCTCCGATGCTAACTTATTATCTAGGTTATATTGATGATGCTTCCTATACGTTCAACTGACTATGTTAGGGATAGGTATAGTCTACAAGTTGATGTTTTAGTACTCTTGTGTGGTATGATCCCTACCTATGAACCTCTATAAGAATGGTTGGTGTAAGCGTTATTGGGGGTCTTAGATACAATGATGGTGTCTTTTATCCTATGTTATTATGTGGTGTGTGGTCTATGATTGAATCTTTATTGTGGCCTTTGTAAGGTGGCCTCCATCAATGCTAGGATTTTTTCCCTTATATGATCATGTTGAACAATGTACACACACCTCATGCATGTTTATCAAGTAGTATAGGTTCATGGTGTCTAATGAAAGGATAGTTCTCATATGCACTTGTGTCTACTACTATGCATGTAACGTATATGTTCATTAAGTATGAAATGTATCCCTTAACTAGTATGACTTGATAGGTGTAATAGTATGGACAAGGGTATGGGACCTTGTCTATGTATTGCACATGTGTGCCTTGATAGGATAGTTCCTACGCTTGGTATACTATGTATATCAATATGAATGCATGGTTATGTTATGAATATGTATAGTGTCTAATATGTTTTTATGAAAGGATTTCTCATATAGTTACACTTGCAAGCTTATGCATGAGTGACGTAAAGTATGAACATGTGTGGCGTTAATATGTCTATGTGAAAGGATTGCTCACATATATGTATACACACACATGTATGATGATCTATTCAAAAGAGGGGCTCTTGCAACGTGTTCCCAAGAGTACCCTAAATTAGATGGTGCTTTACATATGCTATGTCCATGTGAAAGGGTCTCTCACATGACTTAGGTTGATGAACTCTCATCAATAACCTATAAGCTAAGCATATGAGGGGTTAACTCTCCTAAGCCTATGTTTTATAAAGTAATGTAATAATGGCTTTTCAATAAAGGGAACATAGCTTAGCATTGAGTGAACTTGTAGATGAGGGGGTGGCACCTTCCCAATGAGGGAAGGTAGGGTTCACCATAGTCCTCACGGGGTGGATAGTCTCATAGCCCAACAAGGGCATAGAGTGATATTTTCAAGACGGCCACCAAGCTCCATAAACTATGCTTGCCACATAGGATCTAGCAAGTTATATCACCTAATATGCTATCATGTGTTAATGTTCTACCTTTGCTAGGTAAGAGCACCATCCATTGGTGTAAGGATCTACAACACCAAATTCCATGTTTAACACCCATAGTATTAGTGTCGGTTAAGGCTATAGTTTCCCTAAAGTAAAATGGAAAATGGAAGTAAATGGACGACCCTAACTAGGATAACCTAAGGGAAGTTGCTTAGTGTAGGTGGGGGTATGGGACTTCACCTATGCATTGCACAAGTAGCTCTTGAAGGGAGTTCTAGGAAGGTGTTCCAATATATATGTTTATGTCCCTTATGCATGAAATTGTAGTGTTGTCTATTTGTTGTGATGATATTCATGGTATGAGTATATATGATGTGTCATTACCTTATATGCATAGTATGGATCTTATTTACTATATTATGAAATATTGCTTGACATGAAGGATGTTTTCTATGCTTGTCTTGTTGATGTGTGAATGGCATGTTAAGGCTTGTAGTCTCTTTGTAGGTTTACTTAGTATGTGTGAGGTTATGGGACTTCACATGTACATTGCACAAGTAGAGATAGGAAGGGATTATGATTAGGGTTCTATGTGGTCCCTAAAGTATGTTGGGTCAAATGTGAGTTAGGTATCTTATTATATGAAATACTTCGATGAATTCATGTGTTGGGTTAATGAAGGTTGTATACATGATTCCCTAGTGTCCTTAAAGTGATGGTTGAGTATGGATAGTTTTATGGACATTGTCTATACATTGCACCAAGCATCACTAGAGGGTTACTTGGGAAATAAGGAGTTAAAGTAAAAAGGAAAGAGTTCACTATAAAATGAAATAAGTTCACTGTAATTGTAAAGGTGTTTACTGTAAAGTGGTGACTTATATGACTTAAATGCAATGTGTGGTTTTATATGATGTGTGACTATTGTATATGCCTATATGAAATATGTAAATGGAATAAATGCTATTGTATCAAGGTTTTATGATATTTTCACAAAAAAGTATGATGCATGGTTTCAAAGTAAAAATGTTCCTTTTTAAATGCATGTTTTTGCATGGTTGTCATACCTAGTGCATTCTTGTACTAACACCATTCTTCAATAGATTTTTACACAAAGTGTAGGTTATGGATGCTTAAAGGATGTCTCTAAGGTGAAGATCTTGATATGTGATTCCCAAGCTCAAGGAATGAAATCCATATGTTCCAAGGATTTCCTATGTCAAGTTTATATTCAATGTATTGTAATACCTTAAATATTATGATATGATGTTAAAAGTTCGTGTCCCTAATCTATTCTGTGATGTTGAGCCTAAGATGGCAAAAGAGACTTAGAGTCTAACTATGTATTATGACATGTATTTTTATATAATGGAAGTGATGTTTCTAGCATATCATGTGCTATGAAAAGTTTTAAATTTTCCGCTAAATTTACTTATGACAATACGATGAATGATGACTATGGGTTTGTATAAGACCTCCAAGAGGTCAAATACGCCATGTAACTTCTAGGGGGTGCTCCCCGGACGTGACATTTGAAGTTGGTGAAACAAGTCATAAATTCTCGTAAAAGGTGTAACGACCATAAAAATCAATAAGTGAAATTAGAGCCACTACAACAAAAATTAACTTTAGCGACAATTGTTTTGCGACAATAAGCTAATTGCCGCTAATGTATACACCGACGATAATATTAACGGCTAATGTATATTTTCCAGACATAAGCACACTTTTAGTACCAATAATAAAGAGCCTCAAAAGAGCCACTTTTTTTCTAAATATAAAACTCATGCATTTCTTAAAATTATTTCCCCTCCCGCCTCTCTCTAAATTCTGGAGAAAAAAGTTTTCTTAAACTTTGAGGTAAACATTTACTAACCTAAAAAGCTCTCTTACACATATAAGGACAAAATTACTATAAATATATCCTTGAAAATACGGATTCCATAACCTAATTCATCAGACTATCAAACACATAAGTCATATATATATCTCCAAATGACGAAATCCAATAACATATTATTTTCTCATTGTAGGGAAGTCTAGCAACAACAATCTTTTCTGAAGTTTCAAGGTATCGCTGTTCTAAACTCCTCTTTTTCTATGATTTACAATTATCATTGTTCATATGCACATTTAATCATTAACTGGGAATTCTTGAAACCTCTTCTATTGAAGGAGTCAATTTCAAGTGATTTCAAAGATGATAAAAAAACACGAATTCTTCTATTCTGAATTCTAGGCATGGGTTCATGCATAAAATGTTTTGAATCATGATTTCCTATTTTGGCTCTAATATGGGTGATTTGATCATGACTTAATAGTATTGCATTCTTATATAGATTATAATGGGCTATTGATATATGTGATGTAACGTCCCTAAAAAATAATTAGGTGAAACTAGAGCCTAACATAGGTGTCATGAGTTTGTAAAGTCTTAAAATGTCTAAATATAGTGTTTAGAGGAAGTGTAAAAATTTTGGAAGTTAAATGTCCAAGAATGTCCAAGACGTTCGAAGACTAGTCGTGATGTGCTTGTATGTGTCTATGTGGTGTGTTGTGGTTCTATGCCTTGTTTAAATGAGTTTAATGATTCAAAATATAGGTACATGTTAGGCACGAGACTAAGGAACCCTAATTGAATTTTTTTGGAGGTTTTGGACAAGGAGCCAAGCCAAAAGGGACAAGCCTTAGCCAAAGAGCCAAGGCTGTCCCAAGTTGGCAGCTCACTGCCTTAAAGTTAACGGACCACTTCACGGTCAATGGACTTGACCACGGTCCGTGAAGGAGGTCGTGGACATGTATTAGACTCATGGAGGCTTGATATTTCAAGGAGGCTACTTCCTCAAGGACCACGAACTGTCAAAGGGGTCGTGTACTACCTTCACGGACCGTGAAGGTTGACGCGGTCCCTGGGCGGGCTGTCCAAATTTGATTTTCCAAATAATTTCTATTTAATTTTTTTATTAAGTGGGGTTAGTTTAAAAGTTTATATCATTAATATAAATAGTTTTAAGTCTTAAGACCTTCCTTTAGTCATTATATCAAAACCCTAAATCAAAAACCCCAAAGTTCTCTCTAGTCAATTCCTCCATTATTGAACCGTGAAGCTCCAAGGAAGAGGACCAATTTCTCAAGGTTTTCAACCAAATTTCGTGGGTAACTTCTAAATAAGGCATGGTGTTTCATACTTGAATACTCTTTCTTTCAAGGAGTCAAATTCCAAAAAAGGTTATCAAAGATGATAAAAAACATGAACTCTTCTACTTTGAATTTTGGCCATGGGTTCTTGCATAAAATGATTTCAATCAATGATTTATGATAAAATTTATGTTCGTTGAATGTGTAAGGTCAAAATATCTATGAAACCATGAAAATCATGATTTCCTATTATTGCTCTAATATCGGTAAATTTATTATGACTCAATAATATTGATTTCTTATGTACAATGTAATGGCTATCGATATATTTATGAATTATTTTAGAATTCTTTATAGGATGACTTAATTTGATTATTTTCATATAGTATATTGATAGATTAATTGTATAGTTTGATTATTGTTTTTGATTTTATGTTTATGGCTATTGGTAAGAGCCTTGTGAGTTGAATTAGTTGCAATGGCTAAAGGATTGTTGGTATTGGTGATGTATTGGGGAATGTTGACCTAATCTCCTTATATTGTGTAGTATAGTTATTGAATTGTGATTATTGGTATGGTACACTTATGGTGGTGGTGCTTATGTATTATAATTGTGATGTATATAGCCTTGTCGTCATTATCATAAGAATTATGATGAACGTGGCCTTGTCGGCATTACTTTATGATTTCTGATGTTATGATGTTATGAATTGTATGTGATCAATGTGAAGGACCATGTGATATATGTATATATGTGAGATTGGAATATGATTGATCGTACTTGACTATACGTGTTCATGATAGACTAGGGTGAGGTATGTAGTTGTGTTACTAATGTATGTTAAAGGTTGACATGGTTATTCCTATACGATTTTTGAACACTATTTTATATTTGATTTGAAGATTATGTGTGTTTCTTGATAGGTAGACTATGTTCCGATACTTGATGCATGTTAAGTGTATGAATATGAACATCTTTACTTGGTTGACTTATCTACCTTTGTCTTGTATATGTATGAATTAATGTTTAATGAAAGTCTAGGATAGGTAAATCTGAGATGGTGTCCTCCTAAGCATGACTAATATGTGGAACCTTCTATTTAAAAAGAAAGTTAAGATATCCCTTAAGTTGAAAGTTGTAATGGTATCCTTCTTGTGTTAATGGTTGACTTAGGGATAAGTTTGCCGAAAAGACATGAAACCATCTCTAAGAAAGTCATTGAGATATCGTTATTAACCATTCATTGGTAGCCCTAGTGGACCCATCTTTTGTAGGTTCATTTTGACTAGGTAATGACTAAGAGATGGTACCTTTTCATATGCCCTTATGTGATTGAACTTTCTCTATGGGAAACAAGGCTAAGCACCAAGTGAATATGCTATGGGTAGTGGCTCTACTTGAGATGGAGACTAGAGTGCAAATAAACCCTTTATATTCTTTAACCATGTGCCTACAAGGGATGTGTCGTAGTTCTACCCTTGACAAGTAGATTACCCTCCATCGGATTAGGGTAGACCCCATATTCCATGCCTAGATAATATGGTCTAGTCGGTTAATGCATATTCTCATCATGTGGGATATGTTCTAGAGTTCGAGAGGTTCTACAATGTTTAGGTAGTGGAATGAGATACTCTCTAGACATAGCACGAGTAGGCTTTGAAGATGGTTGGATGTAGGATCCCTAGGTCTTATCTAAGACCATTATGTGAAGTCTTTAATGAATGTAATGTCTCTTAATTTATTTAATGAATGTGTATGACTTTAGCTAATGTATGTTGAATAGAATGGCCTCTATCTACGGTAAGTTTGAGGTTGCTTAGGTAGGCTTTAAAAGGGTGTATGGGCGGTCTATTCTTGTCTTACTTAGGTGAATCTTAATGTAACCTTAGATGGCGAGTAATGAAATTTAAATGGAATAATATTACCTTAGGTAGGCTTGAAGAAGGTGTATGGGCGGTCTCTTCTGGTCTTACTTTAATATGTCTTAAGATAACCCTTGGTAGGAGGCTTACATGCTTATATGTTTGAAGTGTTCATAGTTTTATTATGTGAGTTACTTTGAATATGTCTTTTATGTGTAGTTTATGTTATAAGTGGTTCTTATTCATATGTTCTGAATATTTCTTCACAAGAGCATAAATAAGCATGTTTTATACAAATGTCTTTTTAGCATGATTTAATGCATGTCACCATACTTAGTGCATTACAATGTACCAATTCCGTCTATGTGTTTTATTTCTAAATGTGTAGGTTTCATTTGAAAGGACTTCTTTGAAGTGAAGCTTGGATATTAGCATTCATTCAAGCAAGTTGTAGTATGTCCTCAATTGATTTGAAGATGTAGCTATGTTTAACTTTTTCTTTAAACGAAATTGTAATAGACTTTAATATGTTCTATTTCGTTGATGTATGGTCTGTAACCCAAGATATTCACGAGTCTAAGTTGGCTACATTAAGACATAGAATTTCCTATGTTTTTCTATAAAAGAGATTTTAAGATGATTTTGTGAATTTTTTTAATTCTGCACTACTTTTCATATATGTTTATGCAATTAACGATGTCTAAGGGCTTGTATAAGGCATCGGAGAGGTTGAATATGCTGTGTGATGATTCGATAATAACATCTCCTCTAGGGTATACTAGCGGGGTTCTTACATGTATGAATTATGTTAGAATTGTATAGAGGGTGCCTTAATTGGATGATTTTTATATAGTATCTTGATAGATCAATCGTATAGTTTGATCATTTGTTTGGATTGATGTTTATGGCTATTGGTAAGAGCCTTGGGAATTGAATTGGTTGCAATGGATAAATTATTGTTGGTTTTGATGATGGAATAATGGTAAGATTACCTAATCTCCTTATATTGTTTAGTATATGTATTTGATAGTGATTATTGGTATGGTACACTGATGGTGGTGCTTATTATGTGTCATAATTGTGATCAACATGTAATTGTCAGCATTATTATGAGAATTGTGATGAAAATGACCTTTTCGGCATTATTATGTATGTTGTGATGTTGTCATGTTATGACATGTATATGATCAATGTGAAGGATTATGTGGTATATGTGAATATGTGAGATTAAAGTACGAACTTTTCTAATTGATTATATGTGATCATGCTAGACTAGGGTGATGTCTCTTGTTGTGTTACTAGTCTTTCTTGATAGATTGACTTTGTCATCCCTATGATACATTAACACTCTTGTATGTGTGATATGAAGATGATGTGAGTGTCTTGATAGGTAAACTATGTTCCTCTACATGATAAATGCTAAGTATTTGAATATGAGCATCTTTACTTAGTAGGATTATGCACCTTTGTCTTGTATATGTATGAATGAATGTTTAATGAAAGTCTAGGATCGATAGACCTAAGATGGTGCCATTCTAAATATGACTAATACCTAGAACCTCCAATATCGAAACAAGGTTAAGATATCCTTGAGGTTGAAAGTTGTAATGGTATCCTTCTTGTGTGAGTGAATATGATTTGGTGGTAGCTCTACTTGGGAAGGAGACTCGAATACAAAGAGCCCTGGATATTCCAAATGGTAGACTTAGGGAAAGGTTTACTGAAACGGCATTAAACCATCTCTAAGAAAGTCAATGAACTATCCGTATATAGACCATTGAGTGGCAGCCCTAGTGGACCCATCCTTGGTATTGTGAATGAACTTACTCTGTGAGACACAAGGCTAGAACCGAGTGAATATTCTTGTGGTAGTAGATCTACTTGAGAAGGAGACAAGAGTACAAAGAAGAACTTTTATATTCATTAACCATGTGCCACATGATATGTGTCCTAGTTCTACCCTTGGCAAGTAGAACACCACCCATTGGAGTAGGGTAGACTATGAAATCCATGCCTAAGTAGTATGGTCTATGTCGGTAAAGGCGTATGCTCATCATATGGGATACATTCTAGTGTTAGAAAAGTTCTACAACGTTTACGTAGTGGAATTGGACGCTATCTAGACATTGCACGAGTAGGCTTTGAAGATGCTAGTATGTATGATCCTTAGGTCTTATCTAAAACCATTATGTGAAGTCCGTAATGAATGAAATGTCTCTTAATTTACTCAATGAATGATTATGACTTAAAAAAATGTATGTTGAATATAATTACCTCTATCTAGGGTATGTTTGAGGGTCGCTTAGGTAGGCTTGAAGAGGGTGTATGGGCGGTCTCTTCATGTCTTACTTAGGTGAATCTTTGAGTAGACTTTGTTGGTGAGGTTAATGAAAGGTAAATGGAATAATCTTACCTTAGGTAGTCTTAAGGATTGTTTAGATAGGCTTGAAGAGGGAGTATGGGCGGTCTCTTCTTGTCTTACTTAAGTAACATAGGATATCCCTTAGTAGAAGGTTTATATGCTTATATGCTTTGATGTTTTGATAATGCTATTATGTGTATTACATGGAATATGTCTTATGTGTGAAGTTTATGTTAAAAAGGGTTCTAACACATATATTGTGAAGTTTTCCTTAAAAGAGCATGATTTATACAAATGTCCTTTTAGGATGGTTTTATTGAATATCACCTACTTAGTACATTCAATGTGTTAATGCCATATATTGTCTTATCTCTAAAGGTGTAGGTGGCAATTGATTGGAGTCATTTGAAGTGAAGCTTGGATATTAGCATCTTTTCAAGCAAGTTGTGGTATGTCCTCAATTGATTCGAGAACATAGCTATGTTTATCTTTTCTATTCAAAATATATTGTAATAGACTTAGATATTGTCTGGTTTGTTGATTTATAGGTTGTGACCCAAGATATTCGTGAGTATAAGTTTGCTACGATGAGACTTAGCATTTTTATTGTTTTCTATAAAAGAGATTTTAAGTTGTTGTTGTGAAAAGTTTTAATTCCGCACTACTTTTCATATATTTTATGCAATGAATGATGTCTATGGACTTGTACAAGACCTCCGATAGGTCAAGTATGTCGTGTATCGATTTGAGGAATGTATACCCTAGGGTCGTTACAAGGTACGACCAACTTCTATAAGTTTATTTCAATTTCAACTTCTTGAGAATTCCTTGTAAAGCTTTTGTACTTTGACAAGATCCTTTTAAACTCAATGTTTCAAGTTGATACATAGTGTCACAAAATCAATCATTTCGATAACATCCATTGATTCCTAACCTCTTAATATTATGAATCTCCGAAATAACCTCCTTCGTGCAACAACTTTGAGACAAGTAAGAAATAGTTTGTATATTTGAAATGACATTATCAAAAGATACACTTAGTGTATTTGCAATAATAAATCTGGCCAATTTGAGATGCTTTAATTGCATTAGTTCTTAAATTTGTATTGAAAAAAAGCTAACTTGTCACGACTGGAATCTAGACCCCAGACGAGACCGGCGTCGTTGACCTCTCAGAGGTCGCAGAAAAGCCTACTTACGTCATTCTTACTTTACATAGGTTAATTTTAGCAAAAAATTTGAAAATTTTTGTTTCTAAACATTACTTACTAAACACTTCTAATACATTCGTAATTCGTTCAACATCAACCATCTAAACATTAAGAGATAATCAAATGAAAGGAATAGTTCAATAACATAATCGTATAATTGCAAAAATTGCACCCATACATAGTCTGAATAAAATAAGAAAGAAACGCTAGTGGAACATGCTCCACTAGCTCAACTCCTAAACTAAGCTAGAACATAAACAGTAGCATCCTCGAAAGTATGAGGACCTACCAAAAACCGGATGAATGCTGGACGTCCGAATAACTGCAGCGATGATCCTGTAGCTCTACCGTCCACCTGTGCCTGCACCTAAAATAGTAGAGTTTGTATAGGGTTAGTACACACTTGTACTAAGTATGGGTATATGCAAGCACACACCAAGGACATGCATGAGAAAGAATAGCTCTTTCCTAACAACATGATTTTTGGAAGTCAAGTCAGTGGACTTGCCAAATTGAGATTAGGAAAGTTTCCTAATTTGGATTAGGAAAGTAAGTGATCTTTCCAAATTTGGATTAGGAAAGTCAGTGAGCTTTCCAAATTTGGAATAGGAAAGTTATGCCATGAGAATAACACACATAATCATACTTCTCACATTTGCACACAACACATAACATTTACACATAGCACATAACTTCGTTCATATCATTCATTCATATGCCATGAGACCTTGGAATCATGGACTTGACATTAAGACATCCCAGAAATAAAGGCTCAACATATGGGACCTCAACTGGGAGTCTTCGTTAGCAGACACAGAGTCTGCTTCATTCATTCATACGTACTTCATTTCATTTCGTTCATATTCCAGTGTAACCACCGGTTATAACTAGGATGTAGTTTAAGACTTTCATTAGGTTGTTGTGCAATGACCAAGAATGACCTAATGTCATTACTTGAATCTAACTCACCTTTGATTATCCTATCCTAACACCTTTGGTATCATTCATTTCATTATGTGCATCATTTGAGGCTGGCCTCATTCATTCATTGGGAACTTTAACTTTAACCGACATAGATCATGTGAGCATCATGAAATCCAGTGTCTCCCCCACACCGAAAAGAGGTGGAATCACGGCCAAAGTGACCCAAAACATGCTAGCGTACATGGGAATTTAACCCCGCCAGACCCTATATTGGCAGTATAGGTTCGAAGACTAGGAGATATAAGGAGACCCATACCAGGCATGCCGGACAGTCTCATCTCATGAGAGTTACGTGAACCTCCGCCCTTCCCGAAAAAAGGCATCACCGCTCATAGCTAGTCTATCGGTGCTTAGTATAAAGTTCCATTACATTCTCTCATACGTCATGGAAGCTAGCTTCTAGTATGAGGACATCATAGCTCATTAGATGATTTCTCATCTCATCATTCGTATTGAGTGTGTTAAGCTCAATACTCTCATTAGAGTGTTTATAGAGACTGGTCTCTTCATTATCTTACACTCTCATAGGTGAGTACGTATTGGTAACATTTACTTAGGCTCATTTGAGATTGCTCTCATCATTTACATTAGCCTCATATCATGTTGTCACCACATTCATCATCATTAGCACCTTTGCTTTTCATACTTATTCACCTCTTATTACGTAAATGTTCATTTCATCATATGCCAATGCACTTGGCCATTTGGTGTGTTTCACACCCTTACTTAATCCTTATAGGGTGTCATCATTTCATTTCTCATTTCATCATTTCATTGTTCATTTCATCATTTCATTGTTCATTTCGTCATTTCATTGTTCATTTCATCATATCATTGTTCATTTCATCATATCATTGTTCATTTCATCATTTCGTTGTTCATTTCATCATATCATTGTTCATTTCATCATATCATTGGTCATTTCATCATTTCATTGTTCATTTCATCATATGCCAATGCACTTGGCCATTTAGTGTATTTACACTGGTACTTAACCCTTCTAGGGTTTCATCATTTCAGTACATACATCTTAGGATCACTTACTTTTAAACGTATGTTAGACTTATGTGTCCATACATACAAGCCATGAGGCTTCATTCATATACGTCTAAGTGATTCATATCTTCCTAAGATTATGTCATACAAGACTTATGCATCTTGTATGTATGCCAAGATCTCGATTTCGATCTAAGTAGGTGGCATTATTCTTGAACATTTAATTCACGTATGACTTATGCATCAATACGGAATTTGGGCAAGGGAATCCTATTTCGAATCCTGTGGACAACACTTAATCTTATTTTAAACTTGATAATTACATTTTTCAGATTTGGGAGACCCTAGTTCGATTCCCATCAACCCCATAATATTTCCTTTCTTTTTCTCCTCTCTTTTTTTGTTTAAGTTAAGGAGGTTGTGGATTCAATCCCCCACAAGCTCATTATTTTTATTTTAATTTATATCTTAACTTTCTCACCTATCCAAGAGGTTGTGGGTTCAATCCCCACTCTCCACATTTATTTTCTCCTTTATTTTTCTCCTAACTCTCTCATCCATTCAAGAGGTTGGGGGTTCAATCCCCACTCTCCTCATTTATTTTTCTCCTTTATTTTTCTCCTAACTTTCTCATCCATTCAAGAGGTTGGGGGTTCAATCCCCACTCTCCTCATTTATTTTTCTCCTTTATTTTTCTCCTAACTTTCTCATCCATTCAAGAGGTTGGGGGTTCAATCCCCACTCTCCTCATTTATTTTTCTCCTTTACTTTTCTCCTAACTTTCTCATCCATTCAAGAGGTTGGGGTTCAATCCCCACTCTCCACATTTTTTTCTTCTTTATTTCACTGATTTTTAACATGGTGAGGTCACGGGTTCGATCCTCAATTACCTCACTTATTTTTCTTCATTTTTCATAGCTTATTAAAGAACTTTACTTGGATGAAATTAACCAACAATGTGCTGGAAATTTGAGATACATTTTTCAGCTTCTTTTCATCAACATTTAGAGTTAATTCTTAGGGAATTTCGTGAATCATTTAGCTAATAGTTTTTCACTCAAATCAGCCACTTTATACTTCATATGAACATCACAATTAATACAAGTTTGTGCACGTGAAATACAACCATAAAACAAGTCATTTTCATACTTTAATCCGTGTTCAAAGTCACAACTACACATTGCACACACATAAACACATATTTCGTAAAGCATAGGTTATCATTTGTACGATTCCAAATACACATTCATGAACATATTCATCACGAAAAAACACATTACATACCTAATATCTACCAGCAGACATACCAACCTACAACCATCAATAGGAGCTAGTGACAGGGACATGAAACGGGGAAATAATCCTAGTTTTAGGATTAGAATCAACTGAATCCTAGGGGTCTCTTGGGAAAGGGACCAAGAGTAAGAAAACCCATACATTTTATGTAGTTCAAACCTTGACTTTATGCCCAAAACTTTCTCCAAAAATTACGTTCAAATCCCCTCAACTTCAACACCAATTCGACAGAATAATCCTCCCTCTTGCGTAACGTTTTTGATTAGTTGTTTGTTTGTAATTTTCGTTGTGAGTTCTTAAAGTGTGAAGAACTTTGGTTTACCTACTATTTTTGAAGTTATTTTGGCAGATAAAAACGTGAATGAGAGAATGGGAGAGTTTGAGCGTGAGAGTTGAGAGATAGACGTGAGAGAGTGAGAGTCATATTAGGCTTAGGAGTCTAGTTTAAGACTTAGTCAAATAAGTTTAGTTAATTAATAAAAATCTGATTTTTTTTATTTTAAATCAGCTAATGAATAATAATTATTAATTAATTTCATTAATTTAATAGCTTAAATAAAAATCACATAAATTCATTGCTTCCACCTAGGTTCGAACCCGGGTGGAGCAAGACTTAACTTAAGAGCACCATTTCGCTCTCTCTCCCCAATTTGCCCCTCCACCTATAAAATAATTAATTAAATATATATTTAGGGTAATTACGATATTACCCTTAGCCTGGTAAAAGACCATTTTACCCCTAGACCCTCAAAACTTAAGATTTCCTCTCTTTAAGTCCGGTAAAGACTCCTTCGAGTAAATCTTCGTATTCGAGATCCCTACATGGTTGGTCCCAACCTTTCCTAGCTCAACTAACTCCCAAAGTTAGTTGGATTGGCTGTACCAAGGGTTCCGAGGTCTGGTTCTACGCGCATCAATCCGTGTGAACCCTAGTCTAATCGTAGGCATTCTTGGCACATTAAGCATTACTTAGCATATCTATTTTTAGGGTTGTTACATTATCCCCCCCTTAGGAACATTCGTCCGCGAATGACACTACACATCATTTTACGATAAAGATGGTGATTTTTGAAGATATCTTAACATACTTGAGACTTTACGCTTTGTGAATTTCTGTTTCACACTTACTCTGGATAATGCATATTACTCAAGCTTATCTGAAGCTTCATATTGGAGATTGAGGAACTTCCTTCTCAATTGCACTTAACTTGATGAACCTCACAACTCATGCAACACAAAAAAAATCATGTCCACGCTATACAAAAATAGCAACAAGACATGCAAACATGAATTCATTTTAACTCTAACTTATTCGGAAACTTAATCTTACTACCCTGTTTCGATAGTCTATGGTAGTCTAGCATTTATGAAGTAATCCATACCTAAGCCATCTCCTTGAGCTAGTAAGCAACCAACTTAGCCTTCTCCTCTTCATCAATACTCATAGCAGGCTTTAGAACCTACCATGCACTCACCTCATGCGAACAACCACTCTTATCAAACGTCTTTCGTTCATGGTGGGCATTTCTATCACTGCCCCTTCTTGGGAAGGCCAGATCTTGAGTCTAGCCCTTAGACCACTTGGTCATCCTAATTCTTTGTGTATTCTTCTAACGTGCGCACACAAGAACGAAGTTAGATATTTAGAATGACACAAAGTGTCAAGGCTCTAGATAGCACGATAAAGAGTAGAAGAAGGGAAATTTTCCTACGCATCATGCAGTCTCTAATCCAGGATAGTGGTGCACTTCACTACCATGACTTAGAAACTACTCAATGTGTTGATGAACTCATTATTCTCAGAATTTAACCTATGGCTCTGATACCAACTTTGTCACGACTGGAATCTAGACCCCAGACGAGACCGGCGTCGTTGACCTCTCAGAGGTCGCAGACAAGCCTACTTACGTCATTCTTACTTTACATAGGTTAATTTTAGCGGAAAATTTGAAACTTTTTGTTTCTAAACATTACTTACTAAACACTTCTCATACATTGTAATTCGTTCAACATCAACCATCTAACATTAAGAGATAATCAATGAAAGAATAGTTCAATAACATAAGTGTATAATTGCCAAAATGGCACCAATACATAGTCTGAATAAAATAAGAAAGAAACGCTAGTGGAACATGCTCCACTAGCTCAACTCCTAAACTAAGCTAGAACATAAACAGTAGCATCCTCGAAAGCATGAGGACCTACCAAAACCGGATGAATGCTGGACGTCCGGATAACTGCAGCGATGATCCTGTAGCTCTACCGTCCACCTGTGCCTGCACCTAAAATAGTAGAGTTTGTATAGGGTTAGTACACACTTGTACTAAGTATGGGTATATGCAAGCACACACCAAGGACATGCATGAGAAAGAATAGCTCTTTCCTAACAACATGATTTTTGGAAGTCAAGTCAGTGGACTTGCCAAATTGAGATTAGGAAAGTTTCCTAATTTGGATTAGGAAAGTAATGATCTTTCCAAATTTGGATTAGGAAAGTCAGTGAGCTTTCCAATTTGGAATAGGAAAGTTATGCCATGAGAATAACACACATAATCATACTTTCACATTTGCACACAGCACATAACATTTACACATAGCACATAACTTCGTTCATATCATTCATTCATATGCCATGAGACCTTGGAATCATGGACTTGACATTAAGACATCCCAGAAATGAGGCTCAACATATGGGACCTCAACTGGGAGTCTTCGTTAGCAAACACAGAGTCTGCTTCATTCATTCATACGTACTTCATTTCATTTCGTTCATATTCCAGTGTAACCACCGGTTATACCTAGGATGTAGTTTAAGACTTTCATTAGGTTCGTTGTGCAATGACCAAGAATGACCTAATGTCATTACTTGAATCTAACTCACCTTTTGATTATCCTATCCTAACACCTTTGGTATCATTCATTTCATTATGTGCATCATTTGAGGCTGGCCTCATTCATTCATTGGGAACTTTAACTTTAACCGACATAGATCATGTGAGCATCATGAAATCCAGTGTCTCCCCCACACCGAAAAGAGGTGGAATCACCGGCCAAAGTGACCCAAAAACATGCTAGCGTACATGGGAATTTAACCCCGCCAGATCCCTATATTGGCAGTATAGGTTCGAAGACTAGGAGATATAAGGAGACCCATACCCGGCAAGCCGGACAGTCTCATCTCATGAGAGTTACGTGAACCTCCGCCCTTCCCGAAAGAAGGCATCACCGCTCATAGCTAGTCTATCGGTGCTTAGTATAAAGTTCCATTACATTCATCTCATACGTCATGGAAGCTGGCTTCTAGTATGAGGACATCATAGCTCATTAGATGATTTCTCATCTCATCATTCGTATTGAGTGTGTTAAGCTCAATACTCTCATTAGAGTGTTCATAGAGACTGGTCTCTTCATTATCTTACACTCTCATAGGTGAGTACGTATTGGTAACATTTACTTAGGCTCATTTGAGATTGCTCTCATCATTTACATTAGCCTCATATCATGTTGTCACCACATTCATCATCATTAGCACCTTTGCTTTTCATATTATTCACCTCTTATTACGTAAATGTTCATTTCATCATATGCCAATGCACTTGGCCATTTGGTGTGTTTCACACCCTTACTTAACCCTTATAGGGTGTCATCATTTCATTTCTCATTTCATCATTTCATTGTTCATTTCATCATTTCATTGTTCATTTTGTCATTTCATTGTTCATTTCATCATATCATTGTTCATTTCATCATATCATTGTTCATTTCATCATTTCATTGTTCATTTCATCATATCATTGTTCATTTCATCATATCATTGTTCATTTCATCATTTCATTGTTCATTTCATCATATGCCAATGCACTTGGCCATTTAGTGTATTTACACTCATACTTAACCCTTCTAGGGTTTCATCATTTCATTACATACATCTTAGGATCACTTACTTTTAAACGTATGTTAGACTTATTTGTCCATACATACAAGCCATGAGGCTTCATTCATATACGTCTAAGTGATTCATATCTTCCTAAGATTATGTCATACAAGACTTATGCATCTTGTATGTATGCCAAGATCTCGATTTCGATCTAAGTAGGTGGCATTATTCTTGAACATTTAATTCACGTATGACTTATGTATCAATACGGAATTTGGGCAAGGGAATCCTATTTCGAATCCTGTGGACAACACTTAATCTTATTTTAAACTTGATAATTACATTTTTCAGATTTGGGAGACCCTAGTTCGATTCCCATCAACCCCATAATATTTCCTTTCTTTTTCTCCTCTCTTTTTTCGTTTAAGTTAAGGAGGTTGTGGGTTCAATCCCCCACAAGCTCATTATTTTTATTTTAATTTATCTCTTAACTTTCTCACCTATCCAAGAGGTTGTGGGTTCAATCCCCACTCTCCACATTTATTTTCTCCTTTATTTTTCTCCTAACTCTCTCATCCATTCAAGAGGTTGGGGTTCAATCCCCACTCTCCTCATTTATTTTTCTCCTTTATTTTTCTCCTAACTTTCTCATCCATTCAAGAGGTTGGGGTTCAATCCCCACTCTCCTCATTTATTTTTCTCCTTTATTTTTCTCCTAACTTTCTCATCCATTCAAGAGGTTGGGGGTTCAATCCCCACTCTCCACATTTATTTTCTCCTTTATTTTTCTCCTAACTTTCTCATCCATTCAAGAGGTTGGGGGTTCAATCCCCACTCTCCACATTTTTTTCTCCTTATTTCACTGATTTTTAACATGGTGAGGTCACGGGTTCGATCCTCAATTACCTCACTTATTTTTCTTCATTTTTCATAGCTTATTAAAGAACTTTACTTGGCTGAAATTAACCAACAATGTGCTGGAAATTTGAGATACATTTTTCAGCTTCTTTTCATCAACATTTAGAGTTAATTCTTAGGCATTTCGTGAATCATTTAGCTAATAGTTTTTCACTCAAATCAGCCACTTTATACTTCATATGAACATCACGATTAATACAAGTTTGTGCACGTGAAATACAACCATAAAACAAGTCATTTTCATACTTCAATCCGTGTTCAAAGTCACAACTACACATTGCACACACATAAACACATATTTCGGAAAGCATAGGTTATCATTTGTACGATTCCAAATACACATTCATGAACATATTCATCACAAAAAACACATTACATGCCTAATATCTACCAGCAGACATACCAACCTACAACCATCAATAGGAGCTAGTGACAGGGACATGAAACGGGGAAACAATCCTAGTTTTCGGATTAGAATCGACTGAATCCTAGGGGTCTCTTGGAAAGGGACCAAGAGTAAGAAAACCCATACCTTTTATGTAGTTCAAACCTTGACTTGCTGCCCAAAACTTTCTCCAAAAATCACGTCAAATCCCCTCAACTTCAACACCAATTCGACGGAATAATCCTCCCTCTTGCGTAACGTTTTTGATTAGTTGTTTGTTTGTAATTTTCGTTGTGAGTTCTTCAAGTGTGAAGAACTTTGGTTTACCTACTGTTTTTGAAGTTATTTTGGCAGAAAAAACGTGAATGAGAGAATGGGAGATGAGCGTGAGAGTTGAGAGATAGACGTGAGAGAGTGAGAGTCATATTAGGCTTAGGAGTCTAGTTTAAGACTTAGTTAAATAAGGTTTAGTTAATTAATAAAAATCTGATTTTTATTTTATTTTAAATCAGCTATTGAATAATAATTATTAATTAATTTCATTAATTTAATAGCTTAAATAAAAATCACATAAATTCATTTCTTCCACCTAGGTTCGAACCCGGGTGGAGCAAGACTTAACTTTAAGAGCTCCATTTCGTCTCTCTCTCCCCAATTTGCCCCTCCACCTTATAAAATAATTAATTAAATATATATTTAGGGTAATTACGATATTACCCTAAGCCTGGTAAAAGACCATTTTACCCCTAGACCCTCAAATCTTAAGATTTCCTCTCTTTAAGTCTGGTAAAGACTCCTTCGAGTAAATCTTCGTATTCGAGATCCCTACATGGTTGGTCCCAACCTTTCCTAGCTCAACTAACTCCCAAAGTTAGTTGGCTTGGCTGTACCAAGGGTTCCGAGGTCTGGTTCTACGCGTATCAATCCGTGTGAACCCTGGTCTAATCGTAGGCATTCTTGGCACATTAAGCATTACTTAGCATATCTATTTTTAGGGTTGTGACATTATCCCCCCTTAGGAACATTCGTCCGCGAATGACACTACACATCATTTTAAGATAAAGAGGGTGATTTTTTAAGATATCTTAACATACTTGAGACTTTATGCTTTGTGAATTTCTGTTTCACACTTACTCTGGATAATGCATATTACTCAAGCTTATCTGAAGCTTCATATTTGAGATTGACGAACATCCTTCTCAATCACACTTAACTTGATGCACCTCACAACTCATGCAAAACAAAAAAAATCATGTCCACGCTATACAAAAATAGCAACATGACATGCAAACATGAATTCATTTTAACTCTAACTTATTCGGAAACTTAATCTTACTACCCTGTTTCGATAGTCTATGGTAGTCTAGCATTTATGAAGTAATCCATACCTAAGCCATCTCCTTGAGCTAGTAAGCAACCAACTTAGCCTTCTCCTCTTCATCAATACTCATAGCAGGCTTTAGAACCTACCATGCGAACAATCACTCTTATCAAACGTCTTTCATTCACGCTGGGCATTTCTATCACTGCCCCCTTCTTGGGAAGGCCAGATCTTGAGTCTGGCCCCTTAGACCACTTGGCCATCCTAATTCTTTTGTGTATTCTTCTACGTGCGCACACAAGAACGAAGTTAGATATTTAGAATGACACAAAGTGTCAAGGCTCTAGATAGCACGATAAAGAGTAGAAGAAGGGAAATTTTCCTACGCATCATGCAGTCTCTAATCCAGGATATTGGTGCACTTCACTACCATGACTTAGAAACTACTCAATGTGGTTGATGGAACTCATTATTCTCAGAATTTAACCTATGGCTCTGATACCAACTTTGTCACGACTGGAATCTAGACCCCAGACGAGACCGGCGTCGTTGACCTCTCAGAGGTCGCAGACAAGCCTACTTACGTCATTCTTACTTTACATAGGTTAATTTTAGCGGAAAATTTGAAACTTTTTGTTTCTAAACATTACTTACTAAACACTTCTAATACATTCGTAATTCGTTCAACATCAACCATCTAAACATTAAGAGATAATCAAATGAAAGGAATAGTTCAATAACATAATCGTATAATTGCCAAAATGGCACCCATACATAGTCTGAATAAAATAAGAAAGAAACGCTAGTGGAACATGCTCCACAAGCTCAACTCCTAAACTAAGCTAGAACATAAACAGTAGCATCCTCGAAAGCATGAGGACCTACCAAAAACCGGAGGAATGCTGGACGTCCGGATAACTGCAGCGATGATCCTGTAGCTCTACCGTCCACCTGTGCCTGCACCTAAAATAGTAGAGTTTGTATAGGGTTAGTACACACTTGTACTAAGTATGGGTATATGCAAGCACACACCAAGGACATGCATGAGAAATAATAGCTCTTTCCTAACAACATGATTTTTGGAAGTCAAGTCAGTGGACTTGCAAAGTTGAGATTAGGAAAGTTTCCTAATTTGGATTAGGAAAGTAAGTGATCTTTCCAAACTTGGATTAGGAAAGTCAGTGAGCTTTCCAAATTTAGAATAGGAAAGTTATGCCATGAGAATAACACACATAATCATACTTCTCACATTTGCACACAACACATAACATTTACACATAGCCCATAACTTCGTTCATATCATTCATTAATATGCCATGAGACCTTGGAATCATGGACTTGACATTAAGACATCCCAGAAATGAAGGCTCAACATATGGGACCTCAACTGGGAGTCTTCGTTAGCAAACACAGAGTGTGCTTCATTCATTCATACGTACTTCATTTCATTTCGTTCATATTCCAGTGTAACCACCGGTTATACCTAGGATGTAGTTTAAGACTTTCATTAGGTTCGTTGTGCAATGACCAAGAATGACTTAATGTCATTACTTGAATCTAACTCACCTTTTGATTATCCTATCCTAACACCTTTGGTATCATTCATTTCATTATGTGCATCATTTGAGGCTGACCTCATTCATTCATTGGGAACTTTAACTTTAACCGACATAGATCATGTGAGCATCATGAAATCCAGTGTCTCCCCCACACCGAAAAGAGGTGGAATCACCGGCCAAAGTGACCCAAAAACATGCTAGCGTACATGGGAATTTAACCACGCCAGATCCCTATATTGGCAGTATAGGTTCGAAGACTAGGAGATTTAAGAAGACCCATACCCGGCAAGCCGGACAGTCTCATCTCATGAGAGTTACGTGAACCTCCGCCCTTCCCGAAAGAAGGCATCACCGCTCATAGCTAGTCTATCGGTGCTTAGTATAAAGTTCCATTACATTCATCTAATACGTCATGGAAGCTGGCTTCTAGTATGAGGACATCATAGCTCGTTAGATGATTTCTCATCTCATCATTCGTATTGAGTGTGTTAAGCTCAATACTCTCATTAGAGTGTTCATAGAGACTGGTCTCTTCATTATCTTACACTCTCATAGGTGAGTGCGTATTGGTAACATTTACTTAGGCTCATTTGAGATTGCTCTCATCATTTACATTAGTCTCATATCATGTTGTCACCACATTCATCATCATTAGCACCTTTGCTTTTCATACTTATTCACCTCTTATTACGTAAATGTTCATTTCATCATATGCCAATGCACTTGGCCATTTGGTGTGTTTCACACCCTTACTTAATCCTTATAGGGTGTCATCATTTCATTTCTCATTTCATCATTTCATTGTTCATTTCATCATTTCATTGTTCATTTCGTCATTTCATTGTTCATTTCATCATATCATTGTTCATTTCATCATATCATTGTTCATTTCATCATTTCATTGTTCATTTCATCATATCATTGTTCATTTCATCATATCATTCTTCATTTCATCATTTCATTGTTCATTTCATCATATGCCAATGCACTTGGCCATTTAGTGTATTTACACTCATACTTAACCCTTCTAGGGTTTCATCATTTCATTACATACATCTTAGGATCACTTACTTTTAAACGTATGTTAGACTTATGTGTCCATACATACAAGCCATGAGGCTTCATTCATATACGTCTAAGTGATTCATATCTTCCTAAGATTATGTCATACAAGACTTATGCATCTTGTATGTATGCCAAGATCTCGATTTCGATCTAAGTAGGTGGCATTATTCTTGAACATTTAATTCACGTATGACTTATGTATCAATACGGAATTTGGGCAAGGGAATCCTATTTCGAATCCTGTGGACAACACTTAATCTTATTTTAAACTTGATAATTACATTTTTCAGATTTGGGAGACCCTAGTTCGATTCCCATCAATCCCATAATATTTCCTTTCTTTTTCTCCTTTCTTTTTTCGTTTAAGTTAAGGAGGTTGTGGGTTCATGTCACGACCCGAAAGCACCCCCTAGAAGTTAGGGAAAACCTTCGAATCATGACCGGGCGTACTTGACCCCTTTGGGGTCTCGTACAAGCCCTCTAACTAGCATTCATAACATAAAGCATGAAAAGTGGTGCGGAATTTAAAACTTTTCACGATAATAATAATAAAAGGAGTCTTTTCATAAATACTAAGAAATCTTATCGTCACAAGCCAACTTAAAGACACAACTTGGAATTTTAGGGAGACGGACCTTTACGATAAAAGTAAATACATTTTTTAAGTAATAATAAAGAAACTAAGAAACATAAAACTATGTCCTCGAATATATGAGGACATACCAAATTCTTGAGAGATAAAGTTCCCAAACTTCGACTCCGACCCTCCCAAAAGGGCTTCCAACCTATACTCATAAGGTATAAAAAGTATGGGGTTAGTACAACAATGTACTAAGTATGGCATATGCAAAAACATGCAAAAAGGGACATTTTAGTAAAGATAGCTTTTTATGAAATTCAAATATAACCTTCATGAATCTAGAAGCAAACCCACATAAGAATCAACAATTAACACATTATGGCTATCTTACCAAACTTAAAGTAAACAAAAGGAACATTTCAATTAACTTTGCTAAACTTGCAATAAAATTGAATAAAACATCATAGTGAACATTTTGAATTCTTACAATGAAGACCTTACAGTGAATGGCACGGTCCAAGTCATATGAACCCTTTTCCTTTGAAGTTTCCCTAACCCAAGCTTATCCTAAGACTCCCTAAAGTGAGGCAAGAAGGGACTCTCATTACACCTCCCTTCAAAGCACACCAAAGCGACCCTTAAAACTACCAAATCTTAGGCTTACTTCATTAGAAATCAAATCCACGCCCTTGGCTAACATATGCAAAACACTCATGGAAATATAGGTCATACCAAGTGCAATATGAGAGTAGCATCCCATACTACCAGTCCCACTTAGTACTCCTAATGGATTCCATTTACTCACACAATAATCCTCCATAACACTACACCATAGTACGCATTCACACGGATTTCATGAAGGTACTCTTCTCCCATAGTAGGTATAGGTCATACCAAGTGCAATGTGAGAGTAGCATCCCATACTACCACTCCCACTTAGTACTCCTAATGGATTCCATTTACTCAAGTACTCCACAATAATCCTCCATAACACTACACCATAGTACTCATTCACACGGATTTCATGAAGGTACTCTTCTCCCATAGTAGGTATAGGTCACACCAAGTGCAATGTGAGAATAGCATCCCATACTACTACTCCCACTCAATGCTTCTACTCGGTAACTAATGTGGATTGAGCACTTCACGACATACATACACAATTTCAAAAATACACAAGATAATTAGTTTCAAATCAATTCTTTTGTGGGAGTTAGCTTAACCGACAAAGACCATGAGAGCTAGACATGGAATCCCGATATTAACCCCTATCGGATGAGGGATCCTTACTTGCCTAGTGTAAGGTCATGCTTCTTAGCGTTTACATGGCTTTTCCAATAGCTACACCTATGCGGGCACATAGTTAAGGGATAAGGAGATTGTTACTAAGTAACTCACTCTCAACTAACGAGGAGTACTCATCTCAAGAGGTACTTTGGATTACAACATCTCAACTAACGAAGTGCAATCCACCTCCCCTTCATATCCTCTCGGTGCTAGGCATAACTCCACACGGATTTCTCAACATAATAGTCTATCTTAGAAAGCTCACTAGGAAATGGAGAGGTTGTTACTAGACACTACATCTCAACTCACGAAGTGTGTCCACCTCAAGATTCCCCTTTTTGCTCAACTTGACATAATACAAATCTTAAAAGAGTGTGCGTGTACATGTGCACACCTTGCATATAAGCATCATTTCATTATCATCAAGTTCTACTTATACTTTAACCTTGATTCATCAAGCTACACACTCTACATACTTCACATAATCATATACTTCATTTAGACATAAACTAGGTCAAACATGCAATTCAAGCTACATCAAACACAACACAAGACCCATTTCCAATATATCTTCATTTCACATATTAGACCTTCAAGATCACATACTCAAACCATACTAAGTAACATCAAGTTCATCAATTAGCACCGCCACCCATAAGGTGGACCATACCACTCAAATAGCAATTCATAATAAGAATTATACAATGAGAGCAACTCATCAACAAATCAAACCATCATTACCCATAAGCAATTTATAAATATTTCACCATATTAAGGCCCTTAGGGCAGTAGCTACACCAACACGACAAATACAAGAAGACCCAAATTCATACCCTACTCAAATCATGCTCACATAACCCATTTTCAAGTCAAAAATTGAAGTATGCATAAACAAGAGTTTCATGGAGTTTTAACATCAAAATCATCTATTCAAACCAAGATAAATACATTTAAACCATTAGAACTTAGTTACAAGAAGATCCATAATAGAAATCAAAGTTTAGAAGAAGTTGAGTTTAAAACCCCTTTTTGAAAACCATTTTTTGGAAGTTGGCTTCTTGAATGGAAAGGTATTCAAGAATGGATACCATACCTTTAGGAGAAAGAAACCCACGAATTTGATGAAGGAACAAGCCCAAAGCAGCCCTCCTTTCCCTCCTTGAGCCTTGGCTTCAATGGTGACTTTGAGAGAGTTTTCTTTTTAGAGAGAGAGTTTGAATGTTGAAGTGAGGGGGTCTTGTCTAGGTCTAGGGTTTAAAACTAATTTAATATAACCTAAAAATACCAAAATTATACACCTAGGGTCTTATAAGACTTGGGGTGTATTTACATAAAACACCCCAAGTTGGCAGCCTTAAGTCGTGCACTGGCAGGCCTCGTCGACGAGACCTCCTCGACGGATCGTCACGTTCACCACGGACCGTCATGGGGTCCCGTCGAGGAACACTTGGCTCCAACTGGAGCCTGTCCAAGTTTCCACTCTCTTTCACTCGCGACGCCCTGGATCGACGGACCGTCCTGAGTGCAACGGACCGTCGCCATGGTCGTCGTGAGCCACTGATGGGCAGACTTTGCCCAAGTCTTGGGCCCTTCATCTAGGGCCCCTTGTGGGTCCTAGGTGGGGTCGTGCCCGGACGTCAAACCCATAAACTAAGTCGTCTAGGTCTAAGGAACATCCGACGCATGTTTCAAGTAAAACGAACACATAAAACTCATCCAAACTTGCCAAGACATACAAGTACATTCTAAGGCATACCATCTGAACGTCATTGACGTTTTTGGTCGATTGAACTCCAAAATTAACCAAACTTTGCACACTGCCTAAGGACACCAAACTAACTCCGTTTAACTTAAAATTAACTCAAGAAACAACCATGAGGCTCTAGTTCACCTTAGTTCATTTTGGGGCGTTATAGTTCAATCCCCCACAAGCTCATTATTTTTATTTTAATTAATCTCTTAACTTTCTCACCTATCCAAGAGGTTGTGGGTTCAATCCCCACTCTCCACATTTATTTTATCCTTTATTTGTCTCCTAACTCTCTCATCCATTCAAGAGGTTGGGGGTTCAATCCCCACTCTCCTCATTTATTTTTCTCCTTTATTTTTCTCCTAACTTTCTCATCCATTCAAGAGGTTGGGGGTTCAATCCCCACTCTCCTCATTTATTTTTCTCCTTTATTTTTCTCCTAACTTTCTCATCCATTCAAGAGGTTGGGGGTTCAATCCCCACTCTCCTCATTTATTTTTCTCCTTTATTTTTCTCCTAACTTTCTCATCCATTCAAGAGGTTGGGGGTTCAATCCCCACTCTCCACATTTAATTTTCTCCTTTATTTCACTGATTTTTAACATGGTGAGGTCACGGGTTCGATCCTCAATTACCTCACTTATTTTTCTTCATTTTTCATAGCTTATTAAAGAACTTTACTTGGATGAAATTAACCAACAATGTGCTGGAAATTTGAGATACATTTTTCAGCTTCTTTTCATCAACATTTAGAGTTAATTCTTAGGGCATTTCGTGAATCATTTAGCTAATAGTTTTTCACTCAAATCAGCCACTTTATACTTCATATGAACATCACGATTAATACAAGTTTGTGCACGTGATATACAACCATAAGACAAGTCATTTTCATACTTCAATCCGTGTTCAAAGTCACAACTACACATTGCACACACATAAACACATATTTTGGAAAGCATAGGTTATCATTTGTACGATTCCAAATACACATTCATGAACATATTCATCACGAAAAAACACATTACATACCTAATATCTACCAGCAGACATACCAACCTATAACCATCAATAGGAGCTAGTGACAGGGACATGAAACGGGGAAACAATCCTAATTTTCGGATTAGAATCGACTGAATCCTAGGGGTCTCTTGGGAAAGGGACCAAGAGTAAGAAAACCCATACCTTTTATGTAGTTCAAACCTTGACTTTCTGCCCAAAACTTTCTCCAAAAATCACGTTCAAATCCCCTCAACTTCAACACTAATTCGACGGAATAATCCTCCCTCTTGCGTAACGTTTTTGATTAGTTGTTTGTTTGTAATTTTCGTTGTGAGTTCTTCAAGTGTGAAGAACTTTGGTTTACCTACTGTTTTTGAAGTTATTTTGGCAGAGAAAAACGTGAATGAGAGAATGGGAGAGTTTGAGCGTGAGAGTTGAGAGATAGACGTGAGAGAGTGAGAGTCATATTAGGCTTAGGAGTCTAGTCTAAGACTTAGTCAAATAAGGTTTAGTTAATTAATAAAAATCTGATTTTTATTTTATTTTAAATCAGCTAATGAATAATAATTATTAATTAATTTCATTAATTTAATAGCTTAAATAAAAATCACATAAATTCATTGCTTCCACCTAGGTTCGAACCCGGGTGGAGCAAGACTTAACTTTAAGAGCTCCATTTCGTCTCTCTCTCTCCCCAATTTGCCCCTCCACCTTATAAATTAATTAATTAAATATATATTTAGGGTAATTACGATATTACCCTTAGCCTGGTAAAAGACCATTTTACCCCTAGACCCTCAAAACTTAAGATTTCCTCTCTTTAAGTCCGGTAAAGACTCCTTCGAGTAAATCTTCTTATTCGAGAGCCCTACATGGTTGGTCCCAACCTTTCCTAGCTCAACTAACTCCCAAAGTTAGTTGGCTTGGCTGTACCAAGGGTTCCGAGGTCTGGTTCTACGCGCATCAATCCGTGTGAACCCTGGTCTAATCGTAGGCATTCTTGGCACATTAAGCATTACTTAGCATATCTATTTTTAGGGTTGTTACATAACTGATCGTTTATAGACTTTAACAATGAATGTCTATTGATTCCATAACCTGCAAATTTCTGAAGGCATGTCAAAACTCCTACTAATTTGTTGGAGTTTGTGCACCCTTTATTGATGTATAGTGCAGCCTCCCAGTACCGACTCAGAAAATGATAGGTTAAACTAGAGCCTTAACGTTTGGGTTATTGTGACTTTAGGTTGAGGTCTAGGCAGTTTAGATATTATTTGTGTAAGAAAGAACAATAGGGTTCAAGTTAAGGGGCTAAATGTTAGATCCCGAAAATGAAATAGGGGAACTAGAGCCTAACATGGTTGTCATGATGGTCTAAGGTCCTAAATATGTCTATTAAATAGTATTGAGGCAGTAGCTAAGAGTTACGCTGCATTGAAAGTCAAACTTCAAGGGAAGACCAAGACGTTCGACGACTAAGTCACTTAAGTGCCTCATATGTGGTTCTATGTGTTTATGTGTGATTCATGAATTTATATGGTCCTAAATGATTTAATATGGTGTATACAGGCAGTATGCAAGTTTCGAGAAGTTTGGAGGTCAAATTCTCAAGAACATCCATGGCGTTCGAAAGATGTGCCTTGAAATGACGGAAGGACAGGACGGTCTGTTTGTGGACAAACGCTCCGTCGACTGCCCAACCGTCGATGGTGCTGTTTTCCTGCGTAGCCTCACTGTGTTAAGTGAGGGGTGATGTTGTAATTTCACCCCACTTTAAAATAAGAGGTTTGGCGGTTCCTAATGGGTCTTTTGGGTATTGTAAATGTGTTTATAAGTCTTTAACACTTAGAAGATTTCATTCTTAAAAAACAAAACCCCAAAATCCCTTAGAAAATCCCTAAGTCTCCATTGAAGCCAAAACTCAAGAAAGAGCTTGGATTGGAGATTTGACTGGTTATTCTTCATTAAATTGAAGGATTATCTTAATTGAGGTATGATTTTTGACCCTTGAAACTCGTTTAATCAAGGAGCCCAACTTTCAAAGATGTTTTTTAAAGTTTTCTAAAGATGAACTTGACCTATTTCATGATCTTTCATGGGTTCTTGTATTAATAGTTTTTAATCATTTTTTAGTGATTTAATTGTTGTTATTAAGATGATTTTAACTTAATTAACCTATGAACCCATGTAATTGATGAACCCTAGTTTTTTACTAATTTATGGGCTACTTGATATTGGTCTTATGCTTATGAATTAATGTGTAGTTTCTTATGGGCTTTCTAATGATGTAATAATTGTATTCAGTTGTTATCTAATTGGTTTTAGATTGATAAATCTATATTGAATTGACTTAGATTTCAATGAGTATTATAGTTTATATATTGAATTGATGTTCATGGCCATGGTTAAGGGCCTTATGATATTGAATTGGATGATTTGGCATTGGATTGAAGTGTTGAGGATGAAGTGGTGGTACTCTGCCCTATTTTCCTTTATTTAATGTTAATTAGACTTCAATTATGTTGTGATTTGTTTGGTCCACTTATGGTGGCGGTGTTATGTGAATTGATGTGGCCTTTTCGACGTTATTTTAAGTATTATGATGATCATGGCCTTGTCGGAACTACTTGAAGTAATGTGATGATTTGTGTAGTTGATTATAGGATGTATGATCATATCTACCTATAAGTGTAGTAATGTGAAAGTATGTGTTATTCTATTGATGCTATTTAGGTAATCATGTTAGACTAATGACAATGTGTTGTGTGTAGTCTTAGAGTTGAATGCATGATTGTTCTTAATTGATTATATGAGTCTATGATGACTATGTTAATGATGACATAGTAGTGTATAGGGTGACTAAAGATGATAATGGTTGTCCTTATGTGCTTCTAAAATAACATGTAATATGTGCTAAAGTGAAGTATATTTTTTTTTTGTAAGGTAGACTTGTGTCCCTTACTTGATGCATGTATGATAGTGAATATGTGATGTCTTGACTTAGGAAGCTAAAGCGTCTTAGTCTTGAATGAATGAAATTTAGGTGAGACCTTGAATGATGATAAGAGGGTCCTTTACATGAAACCTTGAACCTAGTGGTAAGGTTATGAAACTTGAAGTCCAAGGCCGTAATGGTATCCTTCATGTAATTAATGATATACTTAAGGTTGATTGGCTGGAATGAAATCATATCAATCCTTAGGAAAGTCATGATGAGCTTCTTGTCTCCATTGGAAGGTAGACCTAGAGGACCTCTTTGGTAGGGTAAATGTAATTGGGTTATGAACTTGATATGGAACCCCTTTGTATCAACCTTAATGTGAATTAATCTACGAAAATGAAGGCTAGCACAAAGTGAGTATGGTAAGGGAACTAGTTCTAGTTAAAGTATGAGGCTAGAATACAAAGTAAGCCCTTCATATTCCTTAACCATGTTTAAACATGGGATGTGTCCAAGTTATACCATTGGCAAATAGAACAAACTCATCGGAGTAGGATACAACTCTGGATTCCATGTTTTACTACCATTTTCTATGTCAATTATTGCATATTCTCATCATGTGGTATACCTATTAGCATTAGAGAAGTTCTATTAAGTTGAGGTGGTGGTATGGGACGCTATCTAGACATTGCACAATAAGCTTTGAAGATGTTAGTAAGAGTCCCTAGGTCTTCTCCAAGACAATTATTTGAATGTCCTTTATGTGATGAATGTCTCTTAAATGAACTAAGTAATATGATAATTTAATGATATAAAGCATGTGAATGAATGAGTACCTAATCTAAAGTGACTTAAGGATTCCTTAGTTAAAGTGTGAAGAGGGAATATGGGATGATCTCTTCATGTATTATCTATGAAAGTCTTAAGAATGACTCTAGTTAGGGAAGTTGGTTGCTACGGTTGACATGATCTAAGCTTAGGAAGTCTTAAGGATTATTTAGGTAACCTTGAAGAGGGTGTATGGGCGTTCTCTTCTAGGAGTACTTAAGTAAGTCTTTTGATAGCCATGGTAAAACAGATGTCATATTATGCATGTTGTGTGTTTTGTGTATTGTAAGTGTGTATGTGTCTCATTATGAGTAGTCTTGAGGATCATTTAGGCACATCTAGAGAGGGTGTATGGGCGGTATCTCCTTGCGTGACTTAAGTTATCCTTAGGATAGCTTTAGTGAGAATACTACATGCTATAAAGTGTTAAAAAGGGAAGGAAAGCACTTCACTGTTACAGTGAATAGATTCACTGTACAGTGAATAGATTCACTGTACAGTGAATATAGGTCACTGGAAAGTGAGTTGTAAAAATGCGATAATTGATTTAAAAGATTTATTATGTGTTTGTAAGTTGATAAATATTGTTGTTATGATGATATTATGATATTTAAATGGAAAGATGCATATTTCCAATAAATGTTTGTTTTCATGATTTTTATGCATTATGTCATACTTAGTACATGTGGTTGTACTAATTTCATGCTTTAATCTATCTCTATAGTGGTTGGTAGGTGAGGAGCATTTGGGAAGCAAGACTTGGATTAGAAGATCGTTCAAGTGAAGTTGAAGTATGTCCTCATTTGACTCGAGGTCATATATGTCTTTTATATTTCTTTTATGAAGTATTGTAATAGACTATATGGTACTATGTTTTCTATTTCCTATGGGCCGTGTCCCAAGTACTCTTTGGTATTAAGATGATGATGTTGAGACTTACTGTTTCCTATTACTTTTATATGAAAGAGTTTTTAAAGACTATGATATGTTTTGTGAAAAGTTTTAATTCCACACTACTTCTCATTATGTATATGCGATGAATGATATGAAAGGGATTGTATAAGACCTCCGAGAGGTCGAGTACGCCGGTTGCAATCCGAGATTGTGCCCTAAATTATAGTGTGTGGTCTTGGGATGTGACACTAAGCTAGTAAGATGAAGTGGAAGAAGCCTTGTTCTTTGATAAACCTTTTGGCGATGGGACTACTAGGTCGCCCAAGTTACATGGCTTGTTGCCGAAGTGCAATATGGATTGCCTAGTATGCTGCCTCGTTTGCCAACGTGATGGACCAAAGGGCGGGCTAATTCCAAGTTTGGCGACTTTCCCATTTCCGCTTCCATCGCTCATTGACTCTCCTTCATTTTGTGAGCTCACTCGAATAGAGGGTTAGCTAAGGGTGCACTTGGCGATTCGCTTAGTGCACTTGGACAAGGTTTCAATGGTCGAGGTAAAGCGGAAAAGGGGAAACATTTTATGTTAAGACTTGGTGGGTCGTTAGTCCTTTACCAATGTTGACCCTAGATTCTACTATTACTTTCCTAGAATCAATATAACCTTTTTAAGACATAAATTCCTTCAATTAAGTCACTTTTAAACAAAACCCAAATTCAAATCAAAAGAATGTGTTCCTCTCTCAATATTTCTAACTCTTGCTCAAGGAAGACGAAGAAGAGGTGAAAGTTAGGGTTTGGATTTCAAAGGCGTTTCTTGATCAAATTTCATGGGAAATCATTTTAAAGGTACGGTGATCCTTCATATCGGGTTATCTCTCACCCTAAAATCAATTTCAAAGATGTTTTTAAAGATTTAAATTTTAATGAAAATCATAGGGTTTTACTCAATTTCATGGGTATTTTCACCACATGATTTCAAAAGGTTTCTAATGTTATATTATGAATTTATTGGTGTTTTATTAATGAGTTATGATGAAAATACTCTATGATCCCATGATTTCTCCGAATTCCTGAATTGTGCTTTTATGTAGTGGGTTTGTTGATTATGAAGGCTTAAGATTAGAATTTGTCAAAATTGCTTCAGATTATTGAATTGTATCATTATCTACACTTTAGTTATGGTCAAATTTTTATTTATTGATGATTTGAGATTCATGGCATTGAAGGCAAGGTATCACTAAACTATTTGTTGAAGTAGAATGTACTCTAATATTGATCCACTTGAAAGTGGAGGTGTTTAGTTACTAAACATGTGAATGTGAATCAAATGAAGTTAATGTGGTCTTGTTTAGAAGGTAATATTTTAATGATTGAAGTCTTATTATTAACTAACACTTATGAATGATGAGGTTCTATGAGAGGCTATTCTCACATACACACACTTGAATGAATGAATGAAGTTTGTAAGAAGATTTTAATAAAGATGTGCTAATTGAAAAGTTGTTCTCAATTGTACACTAACGTATGAATGTGGGACTGGAGATGCTCATCCGTGAGTAGAGGCGGAGTGTCTAGTAGAAATTTATATATCCTTACTAATGAACGACAATGACATTCCTAGGTAAAAGGCTATTCTAATCTGTGAATCCATGAGCTGTCCAATGAATGTAAGGTTGAGATGGTTTCCTTCACGTGAGTTGATGTGGGGTATCCAGTAGCAATCGGCTATCCCATAATAACGGCTAATGCAATAAATTTTAATTACTCCGTAAAGAATAATGCTATGCACGGAGTGGATAGTGATATGAGATGGAATTTATCACGTGAGATGAGGCGGGGTTTCTAGTAGCAATCTCTTGAGATGGATGACCTCATGTGAGTTGTACCCCTTGTAGCAATCTTCATATCCAATAACTATGTGCCGACATAGGTCTAGAACTAGTGGATCCTCTTTAGCTAAAAGTAATGGTCCAACCTTAGACAACTAGGAATCCTTTATCCATTTAGTGTGACACCGGGATTCCATGCTAACCTCTCATGGTCTATGTCGGTTAAGGCTTACCCCAAATAGAATGTTAATGAACTACGACTTTTGAGAATGAACTTCTTAGTGTAGGTGGTAGTATAAGACACCACCTATGCGTTGCACAAGTAGGCTTTGAGAATAGACGTGGTGTTTTCTATTATAATGTTAACTGAAATAAATGTGCTCTTATGATCGTTTTAATGAAGATGTTGGTCTAATGGCTTTATCAAAGAAGGTGTTCTTAATGAAGTAAATGAATGGTGACTTAAATGATTATATGTTGAATGTTGAGATGTATTCCTTACATGGATTGTATTACTTCCTTGATTTTACATGGTGATTCTTATCATGAACAATGACACTAACTTACGGTTTGAGTTTCTATGATCGCTGATAATATAATAACTCAATCGAAGGTTGGGGTCCTATCCCAAGCGAGCGTTAGTGAAAATTTGTAGATAATTATAATTCCATTCTATTTAGTCATAGCTATAGAATTTTACGCATAAAAATAAATTAAATAAAGGGGGGGGTGATAAAAAAGTGTCAAATATCAATTTGGGTTTTTTGTCAAAAGTAGTAAAAACTGTAAAATTAACAAGGAAATCAAGTAGAGGGGAGTTGTTGGGGTCTGACGACAATACAACTTAAGCTAAATTATTGGGTACATGCTATAGATAGAATATCTATAGAATAATATTGACTAGGCAAAGCTTCAATTAGAAATAAGTTCTTTCTCGAGCAACCTACTACGTTTCAAATGGGTTCATGTCGGACACCCATTTGCCGCATGAAGTCCAGCCTACAACTTACCTTACTTTCTCGAGATGAGTGTTAGGATATGGGACTAAGGCTCACCCTCTCTGGCTAAACATCATGTCGACCCACTCCTTAGGCCATCAATCTAGCGGTCTTGGTTTAGAGACTTCTCACTTGAGAAAGCTTAAAACACATGGGTGAACTTGTATTTGCAACTACTAATTCATCAAATTAAACCAAAAACAACTAGACGAAATTACCATTAAACAACATCTAATCTATCAACAAACAATACCTAACAACAATATTAACTCATATATGTTAAATCACACCCCAAGAATGTGGGTTTTCGCCACACATCATGAAATAATAAACTATACCGTTCATGATGATGAAATGAAATGTGAATAAGAAATTAAGTCTTGATTTGAGCAACGGAAGAAGAATAAAGAAGATCCACTTCCTATTTGGGAAAGATGAGATCCTTCATTCTTCAAGTCCTCAAAAACCACTCTAAAAACTAGAGAGAAAATATCAAAAAACTAATATTTAAGGGTAAAATTACACTTATGTTTGATTCCTAAAAATAACAACTAAAGGTAGTGTTTATAGTTTTCAGATTTAGTGTTGTTATGTATCATTTAGTGACTTTATAAGGAACTGCCGATCAACTCGGCGATTCTCCCTTCATCTGGTTGGTCGCCTTTCGTTCTTGCCTTAATCATCTTTGTGTTCTGGATTATTGGGAGGTATAGTAGTGCATCAGGGAACTAATCGGCGACGCGTCGACTGCTTCTTTATTCTTCATTTTGATCCTCTTCCTTCAGGGCTCCGTGTACTAGAACAAAGGACGTCCCTTTGGCAACAAGCAATGTGTGTTTGGCGATGCTTACTTATTAGTTTCTTCATTATTTTCAGCCTTTTTGTTCCTTTTTGCGCATAAGTGTCCATGATTCATTCAAACTTCAAATAATGGAAACTTAAGAGTTTTCATCAGATATTGAGATAAAAAACATTTAAGTACACTATTTTATATTAAAATAAAGTCCTAAATGAGTCCATTTTGTGGCTATAAAATCAAATTTGTATAGAGAATTAATTTGGTATTTGATCAAAGGTAAGAAAATAAAGAAGACCCACTTCCAATTTGGGGAAGATGAGATCCTTTCTTCAAGTCATCAAAAACCCTCTCCAAATTTGAGAGAAAATATTTAAAAGCTAATATTGAAGAATAAAAATTCAACTAGTTAATGACTCCTAAAAATAACAACTAAATCAAGTATTCATAATTTTAAGATTTAGTGTAGCGGCGGATCATTCGACGGCGTTAGTAGGAATTACCAATTGACTTGGAGATTCTCCTTTCGTCTTATTGGTCACCTTTCCTTTTGTATTCAACATATTTGTATTCAGGATCGTTGGGCGGTATTGCACTGCTTCGCGGAACTGATTAGCGACACGTCGATTGTTCCTTTCTTCGCTGTTTTTATCCTCTTCCTTCAAGGCTCCACGTAGTAGAACAAATAGAGAATTATGTACCTTCGGCAACTCTCCATGTGTGTTTGGTGATGCTAAAGCTTCTATTTTTTTTTGCTTTTCACCCTTTTTGTTCCTTTTTGTTCGTAACTGTCCATGCCTCCACTCAAACTTAAAATACCTGAAACTTCACAGTTTTATCAGATATTGAGATACAATAAGCATTTGAGCCACTATTTCTATTAGAAGAAAGACCTAAATGAGTCCAATTTGTGGACTTATCACTTGTTGAGTTAAAATGTGCTTAATCTATAATGACTTCGATGGAGAACTTAGTGTGAGTATTTATATGGATGCCACTCATACATTGCACACATGGGACGTAGAGTTGTCTTATGTGCTGATCCATTTGTTATAATTATGCCTTAGGTAATGTTTATGTCTCTTATTAATGAATATGGTGTAAGGATGGGAAGGTTCAATGGTAAGTTCACTTTTGGTAACCTTAATGGGGTAGTTTAGTGTTGGTGGTGGTATGGGACACTATCTATACATTGCACAAGGTATAACTTGAAAGTTACTTGAGGTGAAGGCTAAGGTGAAGGTAATGGTTTATATGTGAAGTATGTTCAAATGTTAATAAATGCCTTGTATGTTGGTTATGATTGAATATTATGACTCTTATACTTGTATTTCATGATGTTTTATAACTATGTTATGATGCATGGTTTCCAACAAAAATGTCCCTTTAAAGAATGTTTTTGCATGGTTATCATACTTCTACATTTACGTGTACTAAACCTATTCTTTATGTTTTACTAATATTCTAGATTACAGCATTTGAGAGATTATTTCATAGATGAGGACAAGGACCTCTTATCTCTTCTTTTCCTTTCATTTAATAGACTATTTAAGTTGTCTGTTGTAAAGGGTTTTGACCCTATCTTTAGTTTTAAAGTTTGTCTAAGATGACCATGTGAGACTTGAGTACTCCACTGCTTTAGAAATGACTTTTTGACTGTTGGTTTTATAAAAGAAACTTTTAATTTTGCACTATTTTTATTATCTCATGTTATGAATGGTAAGATGCTGATATGATACCCCTTCTGGGTCAATTCCATCGTGTCATTTCTAGGGGGTGCTCTCGGGTTGTTACACATTTGGTATTAGAGCATAAGGTTTTTAGAGACACGTCTAGTGGAGTCCTTGTTATCTGTATGTGTCACGACACATCTATGAACGAGAGGGTATAAGATGTTCGGAAGTTTCACTTCTTTCTGCATTCTTCAAGTTGTGACATAGGTCATAACTACATAATTTCACTCTATTATTCCTTATCCAGTGGTCTTGAAGATGTTAATACTTAGAATGCTTATGTTGCAAGGATTGACGGAGAAAAAGGTGAGTAGTGAGGTCAATTGGGGTGATGTTACTAGATTAGTCTTGTGATGGTAGATTTGAGAAGTTATATTTTGATGTAGTCTTTAGTATGAATGGGTATATATGTTTATGTGTTTTTTTACTAAGAGGTTATGATGAGTGTGAAGGTAAGTTGAAAGTTTTGAGGAATGACGTGTCTTAGAAATTTGTTGATGTGTGGAGTAAGTAGACTCCTTAAAAGAGGGCATAAGTGAAATTTACCTTGGTTAGAATAACCTTTGGTGATTGGTGGGAATGTTTAGTGACGTTATATTCCGACCTTAGAATTTAAAGAAGTCATTTGGTAAAGAGTTTGTATAAGCTTACTCTTATTGGGAGATAATGTGCTTAGATGGTAACTTCCTTGTGTGTCCTTGATGTTAATTAGTTAGGCCTTTTTGATAATCTAACCTTATGAGGTTTAATGAGTTGGAGGAGATTATAATACCCGGCATGATAGACTCATATAAGACCTTAAGTGATGTTTGTAAGATTGTTTATGAGCAAGAGTCTCTTCATGAGCACCTCCCTAGTTTCAAAGCTCTCATATGTTGATAATTTCTTTTATATATTTAATGTTTTACTAAGGTTCTTCTGTTATGTTTATGATAGGCTTAGTTGGGTGTTCTCCTATGTGGGGACTTGTCACTTTCATCTATTCCTATTCAATATTGAGATCAAGTGTTCCGTGTAGCTTGTTTTATGTTAGCGAGTCTCGTATGATTATACGTTTACATGATTTCTTATGTTATGCATGTTATATTTGAAATCTTATTGAGTAGACGATTTTTCATTATGATGTTCCTCGTGTTTAATAAGCATTTAGTGTGAGTTGTCTATATACTTCATGAGGTTAAATGTTGAACATCCCTAAATGTGATCTTGAGATTAATTTAATCATAAGGTTAATGATGCTATGATGAGCATGATGTGAGTTGGACAAGGGAGATCATCCAATGAAACTAGAAATGTTGATGTTTGGGGCATGTTTGTAAACAAGAAAGTGTTTAAATTGTCATTCGAGGATGAATTTTCCTAAGTGGGGGATAATGAAACAACTCGGAAAATGATATGTTCAACTAGAGTCATAACATTTGGGTTAGTGTGACTTTAGGCTGAGGTCTAGGCTGTGTAGATCTTATTTGAGTAAGAAATAAGCATAATAGTCTGCCTCATTCGCCTTTTGGAGATGGGAATAATAGGTCGCTCAAATGACTTGGCAATGTGCCAAAGTGCACTTCGGGTCGCCTAGTAGTCTTCCACATTCGCCTAAGTGATTGACTAAAGAGCGAGCTAAGTCCAAGGTCGCCAACCAGTTTGGCGACTCGCCCATTTACTTCTTCATCATCCATTGATTCTGGCCCATTAAGTGAGCTCACTGGATCAAATGGTGAGCCAAGGGTGCACATGGTTAATCTCCTAGTGCACTTGGCGACCCAAGTTCCAATGGTCTAGCTAAAGTGGGCAAAGGGAAGGATTTTAAGTTAAGACAGTGGGCCCTCAGTCCTTTACAAAAATTGACGCTAAATTGTTCTATTCCTTTCCTAGAAACTAAATAACCTTTTAAGACCTAAAATTTCTTCAATTAAGTCCTTTTAAATAAAAACCCAAATCCAAATCAAAATAAAGCCTTCTTTTCTCAATATTTCTCTCTGTAGCTCAAGAAAGAAGAAGAAGAGGTGAAATCTAGGGTTTTGATTTCAATGTTGTTTCTTTATCAAATATCTTGGGAAATTTTAGTAATGGTTTGGTGATCCTTTTTCAAGTGTTATCTCTCACCTTAGAGTCAATTTCAAAGAAGTTTTTAAATATTTCAATGTTCATAAAAAACATAGGGTTTTACTCAACCTCGTGTGTTCTTTCATCAAACGATTTCAAAAGGTTTGTAATGTAATATTATGAATGTATTGGTGTTTTATTGTTTATTTATAATGAAAATCCTCAATGAACCCATAACTTCTCCCAATTCCTAAATTCTGCCTTTATTAAGTCAGTTTGTTAATTATGAAACCTTATGATTGAAATTTGTCTAAATTGTTGTGTGTTGTTGAATTGTATCATTATCTATTCCTTAATTGTTTTATATTGTTTTTCTATTAATGATTTGAGACTCATGGCCTTGAAGCCTAGTTATGACTAAACTATTAGTTGAAGTAGAATGTAATTGACTATTGATTCACTTGAAAGGTGGAGGTGTTCATTTACAAAGCATGTTAATGTGAATCCATTGAAGTTGATGTTGACCTGTTTAGAATGTAATAGAGTTATGATTGAATTAGTATTCTTAACTAACACTTATGAATGACGAGGTTCTATGTGAAAGACAATTCTCACATAAACACACTCTAGAATGAATTAATGTGTCACGACCCGGATTCTAGAATCCGAATCGCAACCGGCGTCATTGACCTCTCAGAGGTCGCAGACAAGCCTCTTCTTGAATTCATCACATTCATACGGTTAATTTTAGCAGAAAATTTAAAACTTTTTGTTTATATTTGAAGTATACATTGACTTCATATAAACGCGTATTTGTAACGAAGTTCATTGCTCATACATCAACCATCTAGTTATAGAAACATACAACTTGAAAGAAATAGAATCTCATGTCATAAGTAATACTTGCCAAAACGGCACTTTTACAAGCGTCTGAATAAAATGGGAAAGAAACACTAGTGGAACATACTCCACTAGTTCAAACCTACTACTAATCAAGAAATGTAAAGGCATGCATTCTCGAATGCATGAGGACCTACCATGTCCGGATGAAATCTCTGAGTCCGAACAGCTGCAATGATACCTTCAACGTCCACCTGAGCCTGCACCTAAATTAGTAATATTGTATGGAATTAGTACACACTTGTACGAAGTATGGGTATATGCAGCAACACATAATGGTAATGCATGAGCAAGAATGGCTCTTCCTAATCAACATGCTTTCTTAGGAGGTCAAGTCTCTTGACTTGCCTAATTCGTAATAGGAAGGTCATACCATGAATATGTCACACATCATGCACACATAGGTTCACATAACATACATTTCATGTTTCACATATTATACATTTCATATCCACGAGACCTTGGAATCATGGATGTAACATTAAGACATCTCAAGTGAGGGCCCAATATATGGGACCTCAACCCGAGGGCCTTCTTTAGAAAACACAGAGTCTGCTTCATTCGCTCATTCGTACTTCACATTATTCATTTCATTCATTCATAGGCTGATGTAAACACCAGCTATACCTAGGATGAAGTTTAAGACTCTTATCGGGATCACAGAGTACAATGACCAAGAATGACCTAATGTTCCGGTTTCACCTCCTGATTGTCTTGCACAATCACCTTCGGTATCGTTCATTTAATTATCTTTCATACTTTGAGTAACTTCAACCTTAACCGACATAGATCATGTGAGCATCATGAAATCCGGTGTCTCCCCCACACCGAAAAGAGGTAGAGTCTTTGTCCAAAGTGAAACCAAAACATGCTAGCTTTATGGGTTCGAACCAAGCTATTTCCCTATGGTGGCAACATAGGAGATTTAGAGAGACCCATACCCACCTTGGTGGACAGTATCATCTCATTAGAATTACGTGAACCTCCGCCCTTCCCGAAAGAAGGCATCACCACTCATAACTAGCCTATCGGTGCTTAGTTTAAAGTTCCTATTTACATTCAACTCATACATCATCGAAGCTTGCTTCTAGCATGAGGTAGTCATAGCTCATTAGATGATTTCTCATCTCTTCTTTACGTATTAAGTGTGAATTGTCCTTACACTTACATAAAGAAGGTGATTGAGACTTGTCTCTGAATATTCAACACTGTCTTAGGTGAGTACTTTTGGTGACCTTTACTTAGGCTTGGTTGAGACTTGTCTCACCATTCATCTTAGCCTCTTATCATGTTGTCGCCATTTTCATTAACATCATAGTTTAACATAATTACTCACCTAATTACGTGAATTTTCATTCCTTCATCTTGATATTAATTTACATCGTATGTCATGCACATGGCCTTCAATGTACTTTACACTTATGGTAGTACCCCTTTCGCGTTACACCATACATAAGGCTTACTTTCGTGATTTAAGTGATCTTAGACTTTACCCGTGTTCGAATCCCTTTGAAGCATCTATTCTCTCGATTTATTTTCGTTATGTGTGTGTGAGACTTATGTGTCTTCACATATTCGGCCAAGAGAACCCGAGTTCGATCCCTAGAGTCTGCGTTATTTTATTGTATATAAGACTTATGTGCCTCACAATTTTTGGTCAAGGGGATCCGTGTTCGAATCCCTTGAGCAACATATAATTTTGGACTATATGTCAGACTTATGTATCTCACACATTTGGCCTTGAGGCCGGGTTCGATTCCCCTCCTACACCCAACATTAATCTCTTTTTAATTTACTCAAGACCTCTTAATCTAGTGCTAGAAACTTGAGGTCTCGGGTTCAATTCTTAGGTGTAGCATTTTCTTTATTTGAATTTAGCCGAGTCTTCTCTAATTAGCATTAGGTCGTCAAGTTCATTCTTCTTACACTTTAGTCGAGACAATTTGGTTTCAATTTTTATATCAACTTTAACCAATACTTTAGCCTAAACTTACGTACATATATCTGTACCATTTCTTTGTGCATTGATGTACATGGCTGAGAGTCTTAGACTCATTTTACTTCGGAAATTAGTATTTTATTTTAGATCATCACTTTCATTTACTTTTCATGAACATTACGGTTTCTTTTTGCATGTTAAACACACAACGTTACGTAACATATAATTCACAACTTCTTCAAGTAGACCGTAACAACAATATCACGGAAAATAACATACTTGTGCACATGTAACATTCAACATTCGGACGTACATAACAATATCATAAATAGTCCGAGAACACACATTGCACACAATCACAATCAGTCCTAAAATCATCTACAAGAAGGCATACCAACGCATGCATCAATTGTTCATAGGATCTAATGACAGTGGCATGCAACGGGGAAAACCTTAGTTTTTAGATTGGATTTGAACTGAGCCTTAGGGAACTCTTGGGAAAGGGACCAAGAGAGAAGAAAACCCATAACTTTTTCAACTTTGACAATCATCCACGAACACGTCCTAACCCACGCACAAACCTCTCTTTCGAGCCTTGATTCTTGTTCAAAAGTGAAGTTCTTTACGTGATTTCTGAAAGCACTTAGGCGTATAATTTTTCTTTTCGTTTTTGATTGATGAAGCCGAGAACTCTTTTGAACAGTAGGATTATTTTGTTTTTTGTTTCCTCTTTCTTGTGAGTTTGTTGTTGACTTATTCAACACAATTTAAATGATAAAATCAGATTGTAATCTACATATTAAGTTACTACAATTCCCCTCCTGATTTTTTTCTAATTTAGAATCATTTAAATAGCCCACTTCAATGCCTCCAACTCGGCTGGGACCCGAGTGTGGAGATCCGGTCAAACTCGGGTTTGACCACTTAGCTTTGACCCATTTTGACTCACTAAAAACCTTATTTAAATTATTAAATATCAACCTCGGGTAATTACTATACTATCCCTAGCCCCGACATTACCTTTTTACCCCTAGAACCCTTAAAACCTAGGACTAATCCTCTAAGTCCGGTTAAGACTCACCCGGGTGAATCCTAATGTTCGGGGACCTAACATGGCTGGAACCAACCCTGCCTAGCTCAACTAACTCACCAAGTTGGTTGGATTTGCTGGTGCCTATGTCCAGGGTTCTGGTTCCACACGCATAAAGCCGTGTGAACCCGGTCTAACATATGCATTATAGGTACGTTTAGGTCTTACTTAGCATAGTCATTTTCGGATTGTTACATTATTCGCCCCTTAGGAACATTCGTCCCTGAATGACACTACTCATCATTTAAACAGAGAGGGTGATTTTCGAAAGCTACTTCATCATACTTAAACGTTTCTCTTTTGTGAACATTTGATTCATACTTATTTGGGTGGTGCATACCATTCAAGCTTATCTAAGGCTTCATACTTGAGATTGAAGAATTTCCTTCTCAATCACACTTAACATTAATGCACATCACAATTCATGCAACACAGAAAATATGCCTCTGCTACACAAAAACAACAACATAAATTGCAAACATAACTTCATTTTAACTCATATAGTGCTATGATAAAACATAGATTAGTGACCTATCACACCAATTTGACTACATCACTTAGAACTTAGAGTTTCTTAAACATGAATCAGACTTTAGGAAGAGAATATCTAACCTTAGGAACTGAACAAATGAGGATAGCGGGATCACATATCAGCCTCAGCCTCCCACGTTGCTCCCTCAACAAGGTAGTTCCGCCATAGGACTTTCACAGTGGCAACCTCCTTGTTCCTCAGTCGCTTCACTTGACGATATAAAATTTCGATTGGAACCTCTTCATAAGAAAGGTTCTCATCAACTCCTAACCCCTCAACAAGAAGGATGGATGAGGGATCGCCTAGACACTTCTTGATAATTGAAACGTGAAACACTGGATGAACAGAAGCCAAATCTTGAGGTAACTTTAATTCGTAGGCCACATTTCCTACTTGCTACAAGACCTCATAAGGACCTATATACCTCGGACTCATCTTACCTTGCTTACCAAACCTCATCACCCATTTCATAGGTGATATCTTCAAGTAGACTTAATCAACCACCTCAAATTCTAGAGCTCTCTTTCTGTTGTCTGCATAGGATTTTTGACGACTATAAGCAGTATCCAATTTGTCTCTGATTATTCTAACCTTCTCCATAGCCTCATGTAATATATTAAGGCCAAGGATGGCAGATTCTCCTACCTAAAACCACCCAACCAGAGACCTACATATTCGGCCATATAGTGCTTCAAAAGGTGCCATCCCAATACTAGAATGTTAGCTATTATTGTAAGAGAACTCTATCAGCGGCAAGTGATCATCCCAATTCCCCTTGAAGTCAATAACACATGCTCTCAACATGTCTTCAAGGTTCTGGATGGTACGCTCTGCTTCTCCATCCGCCTGCGGATGAAAAGCAGTACTAAGCTTCTCCTGTGTACCCAAGCCCTTTTGGAAAGATCTCCAAAAATGAGAAGTAAATTGGCTCCCCTATCCGAGATGAGAGACAGAGGGATCCTGTGCCATCTCACTATCTAATCAAAATAAAGATTGGCACAATCTTCAGCCTTGTAAATAGACTTCACAGGAATGAATCGAGCGTACTTGGTCATTCTGTCAACAATAACCCAAATGGAATCATGTAGTTTCCTAGTCTTTGGCAGACCAACCACAAAATCCTTATTGATAGCCTCCCACTTCCATGTTGGAATCTCAATCGTCTTAGTGAGACCACAGGCTTAAGGTGTTCTGCCTTAACCTGTTGGCAATTCGGACACTCCTCCACAAATATAGAGATACCTATCTTCATGCCTTCCCACTAATAGACCTCTTTAAGGTCATGGTACATCTTGGTTGCACCTGGATGAATGGAATACCTGGAACCATGAGCTTCTGCCAAAATATTTGACCTCAAATTATCAACATTGGGCACACATAACCTGTTTTGGTACTTGAGTACACCATCCCCTCGTAGGGAAAATGATTCATTAAACTTACTCAATACTGAGTCTTTCAACTCCATGAGTACAGGGTCGATATGCTGATTGGATTTAACATCTACACCAAATGAGGATTCGGAACTTGAGTGAACCGAAACACCCCCACTTGGTGCATCTGCCAGCCGTACACCCAATCTAGCCAATTGATGTACCTCTTTAACAAACTCCTTCTTCTTTTCATCAATATGAGATACGCTGCCCATGCTCAATCGACTCAATGAATCAGCCACTACATTGGCCTTACCCGGGTGATAAAAAACACTCATATCATAATCTTTGAGCAGTTCTAGCCATCTCCTCAGACGAAGGTTCAACTTCCTCTGTGTAAAAACATACTGAAGACTTTTATGATCAGTATATACATCAACATGTACACCATATAAATAATGTCTCCAAAGTTTTAATGTAAACACCACAGCAGCTAACTCAAGATCATGAGTAGGATAGTTCTTCTCGTGGATTTTCAACTGTGTCGATACATATGCAATCACCTTGCCATCCTGATAAGAACACATCCCATACCTACCCGGGAAGCATCACAGTACACCACATATCATGCACCACTTCTCGGAAACGTGAGAACTGGGGATGAAGTGAGTCGGTCTTTGATATCTTGGAAGCTCTCCTCACATTTTTCAGACCACTCAAACTTTACGTTTTTCTTCGTCAAGGATGTCAATGGAGCAGCAATAGTGGAAAAGCCTTCCACAAACCTACGATAGTAATTGGCCAAACCCAGAAAATTTCAAATATCGGTAAGAGTATGGGGTCTCGGCCATTTCTTCACTGCCTCATCCTTTTTAGGATCAACTTCTACAGGTCATTGATGTCAACCAGAATTCACATTTGCTGAATTTTGCATACAGCTGATGTTTTCTGAGTACTTGCAATGTCTTTCTTAAGTGGACTTCATGATCTTCTCTAGACTTAGAGTATATGAGAATGTCATCTATGAATACTATGATGAAGGAATCAAGGTACACACGGAAAAATCTATTTATAAGGTCTATAAACGGGGCTGGTGCGTTGGTTAGATCGAATGACATGACTAGAAATTCATAATGCCCATATCTAGTACGAAAAGCCGTCTTAGGGACGTCTTCCCGCCTCACTCTAAGCAGATGATAGCCTGACCGAAGGTCTATCTTGGAAAAGAAATTTGAACCTTGGAGTTGGTCAAATAAATCATCAATTCTGGGAAGAGGGTACTTATTCTTTATAGTGACTTTGTTGAGTTGCCGATAATCGATGCTCATTCTAAGGGTTCCATCCTTTTTCTTTATGAACAACACTGGAGCACCCCATGGGGATATTCTCGGCAGGATAAAGACCTTATGAAGTAGATATTTTAACTGCAACTTCAACTCTTTGAGTTCAGCTGGTGCCATCCTATACGGGGGAATAGAAATTGGCTTGGTGTTGGGATCTAAATCAACACCAAAGTCAATTTCTCGTTCAGGAGGGATTCCTCGTAAATCCTCCGGAAAGACATCTGGGAACTCATTCACTATTGAAACTGAGTCTATGGAAATGAACTTCTTGATCTAAGTCATTGACTCTAACTATGTGGTACAAATACCCCTTAGCTATCATCTTATAGGCCTTCAAGTGTGAAACAATTTGGCCGAGTGGGCTTGAACCATGCCCTTCCCATTCCCGCTCTAACTCATTAGGAAACTAAAACCTCACTACACTGTTTCGACAATCTATTGTGGCATAATACCTATGGAGCCAATCCATACCCAAGATTATATCAAAATCGAGCATGGCTAATTCCACAAGATCAACGTGAGTGACTCTATCAAGGATGTGAATTGGGCAATTTTTATACACTCTTTCTGCTCTAATGCCGTCTCCTATGGGAGTACTTACTAGAATCGGCTCATGCAAGATTTCAGGAAACACATCAAACCTACTAGCTATAAAAGGAGTAACAAATAATAGAGTGGATCCTGGATATACCAATACATACACTGGGAAAGTAAAGACATGCAACGTAGCCGTGACTACATAAGCTGACTTCTATTGCTCTTCTCTACCTTTTAACGCATAATATTGGTTCCGCTTAGGAGGTTCGGCTGCAACATTTGCATTAGCCCGAGCCTGAGAATATGCCTTGGCATTATCCATCGTTTGAGGACAATCTCGGACCATGTGTCCAGTCTTGCCACACACGAAGCAGGTGTTAGTACCTACTAAACATTCACCCCCATGAGTACGTCCACATTTACCACAAAGTTTGCTTTTTCGCTGGACGTTCCGATCGTTGCCCTTTCAAGAGCAAGAATCATTCACTTTGGCATTCGAATTTCCTGAAGAAGTAGAATTACCTGAATGTCTCTTTAACTTAGGCCTGTTCTGGACTCCAAATGAGCCCCTACCCGAGCTAGAACCAGTCTGATCTGCAGTCTTAGGCTTCTTGCTTTCATGAACTCTCCTCTTACGGCGGCTCTCCTCCACCTGATGAGCATGCACCATCAACCTGCCCAGATCCATGCTATCATGCAACATGGCTGCCCGACAATCTTCCACTATATCCTCCAACACGCCAGCCATAAACCTTCTCATTTCATCCCTACTATTTGCCACCAGAGAAGAAGCATTCTTTGAGAGTTTAACGAATTTCAAGAAATACTCCTTGACTGACATACCTCCCTGTCTCAGGTTGATGAACTCTTCAACCTTGGCTTCTCGTTGCTCTCTGGGAAAGAATCTCTCCAGAAAGGTAGTCTTGAGAACATCCCAAGTGATGGGAACATCTCCACGTGCTCGGCTATCATCCCACATCCAGTACCAAATCTGTGGCACATCCTTGAGTTGATATGCAGTCAACTCAGCCTTCGCCTCCTCATATGGTCCCATGGCACAAAGGATCTTGTGGACCTCATCCACGAACTCCTAGGGATCCTCATTGGTCTTGGATCCGTAGTAAACTAGGGGGTTCATTCTGGTGAAGTCCCTCAGCCTGCTAGCCATGGTGCTAGCATGAGGGTTATCTCTGGGAGCACCCTCTCTCGCGGCTTGAGCCGTGATGGCTTGAGCCTGAGTAGTGTTGGCCTATGCCATCTGCAGCAAAGCATTCCTCACTTCACCATCTATCAACCCATCTGGATTGACAGGCACTTGATTAGCAGCATTTGGGGCTTGAGGAGAAACTTGATTTCCTCCAGCAGCTGCCTCACCTACCCTTCTGCATGTATTTCTCCTCGTATTCATTATCTACACGTAGATACAAGAAGAGAGTTAGATTCTTAATGACACAATTATGTCACAATTCCACATAGCACGAAAAAGAGTAGAAGAAGGGAAACTTTGCTAAGCATTATGCAGTCTCTAATTCATGATAGTGGTGCACTTCACTACTACAACTTAGAAACTACTTAACGTGGTTGATATGAGCCTGATGTCCTGGATATTTAACCTGATGCTCTGATACCAAGTTTGTCATGACCCAGATTCTGGAATCCGAATCCCAACCGGCAACGTTGACCTCTCAGAGGTCAGAGACAAGTATGGGTATATGCAGCAACACCTAACAGTAATGCATGAACAAGAATGGCTCTTCCTAATCAACATGCTTTCTTAGGAGGTCAAGTCTCTGGACTTGCCTTATTCGTAATATGAAGGTCATACCATGAATATGTCACACATCATACACTCAGAGGTTCACATAACATACATTTCATGTTTCATATATTATACATTTCATATCCACGAGACCTTGGAATCATGGATGTAGCATTAAGACATCTCAAGTGAGGTCCCAACATATGGGACCTCAACCCGAGGGCCTTCTTTAGCGAAACACAGAGTCTACTTCATTAATTCATTCGTACTTCACATTATTTATTTCATTCATTCATAGGGTGATGTAAACACCAGCTATACATAGGATGAAGTTTAAGACTCTCATCGGGATCATGAAGTGCAATGACTAAGAATGACCTAATGTCATTACTTGAGTCCGGTTTTACCTCCTGATTGTCTTGCAGAAACACCTTAGGTATCGTTAATTTCATTATCTTTCATACTTTGAGGAACTTCAACCTTAACCTACATACATCATGTGAGCATCATGAAATTTGGTGTCTCCCCCACACCGAAAAGAGGTGGAGTCACTGGCCAAAGTGAAACCAAAACATGCTAGCTTTATGGGTTGGAACCAAGCTAGTTCCCTATGGTGGCAAAATAGTTCAAAGACTAGGAGATTTAGGGAAACCCTTACCCACCTTGGTGGACAGTCTCATCTTGTGAGAATTCCGTGAACCTCCGCCCTTCCCGAAAAAAGGCATCACTACTCATAACTAGCCTATGGGTTTTCAGTTTAAAGTTCCTATTTACATTCAACTCATACATCATCGAAGCTTGCTTTTAGCATGAGGTAGTCATAGCTCATTAGATGATTTCTCATCTCTTCTTTACGTATTAAGTGTGAATTGTCCTTAAACTTACATATAGAATATGATTGAGACTTGTCTCTTAATATTCAACACTCTCTTAGGTGAGTACTTTTGGTGACCTTTACATAGGCTTGGTTGAGACTTGTCTCACCATTCATCTTAGCCTCTTATCATGTTGTCGCCATTTTCGTTAACATCATAGTTTAACATAATTACTCACCTCATTAAGTGAATGTTCATTTCTTCATCTTTCTATTAATTTACATCGTATGTAATGCACATGGACTTCAATGTACTTTACACTTATGGTAGTACTCTTTTCGGGTTACACCATACATAAGGCTTACTTTTGTGATTTAAGTGATCTTTGACTTTACTTATGTTCGAATCCCTTTGGTAGCATCTATTCTCTTGATTTATTTTCATTGTGTGTGTGTGTGAGACTTATGTGTCTTCACACATTCAGCCAAGAGAACCCGAGTTCGATCCCTAGAGGCTGTGTTTTATTTTATTGTATGTAAGACTTATGTGCCTCACAAATTTCGGTCAAGGGGATCCGTGTTCGAATCCCTTGAGCAACATATAATTTTTTACTATATGTGAGACTTATGTATCTCACACATTTGACCTTGAGGCCGGGTTCGATTCCCCTCCTACACCCAACATTAATCTCTTTTTAATTTACTCAAGACCTCTTCATCTAGTGCTAGAAACTTGAGGTCTCGGGTGCAATTCTTAGGTGTAGCATTTTCATTAATTGAATTTAGCCGAGTCTTCTCTAATTAGCATTAGGTCCGCAAGTTCATTCTTCTTACACTTTAGTCTAGACAATTTTGTTTCGGTTTTTATATCAACATTAACCAATACTTTAGCATAAACTTACGTCCATATATCCGTACCATTTCTTTGTGCATTGATGTACATAGCCGAGAGTCTTAGACTCATTTTATCTCGGCAATTAGTATTTTATTTTAGATCATCACTTTCATTTAATTTTCATCAACATTACATTTTTTTTGTGATAAACACACAACATTACGTAACATATAATTCACAACTTCTTCAAGTAGACCGTAACAGCAATATCACGGAAAACAGCATACTTGTGCACATGTAACATTCAACATTCTGACGTACATAACAAGATCATAAATAGTCCGAGAACACACATTGCACACAATAAGAATCAGTCCTAAAATCATCTACCAGAAGTCATACCAACGCATGCATCAATCGTTCATAGGATATAATGACATGGGCATGCAACGGGGACAATCTTAATTTTTAGATTGGGTTTGAACTGAGCCTTAGGGGAATCTTGGGAAAGGGACCAAGAGAGAAGAAAACCCATACCTTTTTAAACTTTGACAACCAGCCACGAACACGTCCTAACCCACTCACAAACCTCTCTTCCAAACCTTGATTCTTGTTCACAAGTGAAGTTCTTTACGTGATTTCTTAAAGCACTCAGGCGTACAATTTTTCTTTTCATTTTTGATTGATGAAACCGAGAACTATTTAGAACAGTAGGCTTATTTTTTTTTCTGTTTTTGAATTGCAAAGTAAAGATGAAAAAACGTTTTGTGTATATATAATGAATTAAGAGTGTACATGGAGTACACTCCTAGTTGGAGTCGTGCGCCTCTTTATTGGGAGTTTGTTGTTGACTTATTCAACACAATTTAAATGATAAAATCAGATTGTAATCTACATATTAAGTTACTACAATGCCCCTCCTGATTTTTGTGTAATTTAGAATCATTTAAATCACCCACTTTAATACCTCCAACTCGGCTTGAACCCGAGTGTGGAGATCCGGTCAAACTCCGGTTTGAACACCGAGCTTTGACACATTTTGACTAATTAAAAACCTTATTTCATTAATTAAATATTAATCTAGGGTAATTACTATACTACCCCTAGCCCAGAAATTACCTTTTTACCCCTAGAACCCTTAAAACCTAGGACTAACCCTCTATGTCCGGTTAAGACTCACCCGGGTGAATCCTAATTTTTGGGGACCTAACATGGATGGAACCAACCCTGCCTAGCTCAACTAACTCACCATGTTGGTTGGCTTGGCTAGTGCTTAGGTCCAGGGTTCTGGTTCCACGCGCATCAAGCCGTGTGAACACGGTCTAACCTATGCATTCTAGGTTCGTTTAGGTCTTACTTAGCATAGTCGTTTTGGGATTGTTACAGAATGAATAATGTTTCAAAGAAGGTGTTAATGAAGATCAGCAAATTGAAAGGCTATTACAAATTGTACACTAATGAATAAATATTTGATAGGAGATGGATGCTCATCCGTGAGTAGAGGTGGACTGTCTAGTAGCTATCTCTATATCCCTTACTCATGAAAGATAATAGGATTCCTAGGTGAACGCTTATTCTCATCTTTGAATCCATAAGCTTTCCAATGAATAAATGTTGGATTGTGATTGATGCCCTCACGCGAGTCGAGGTGGTGTATATAGTAGCAATCTCTTATGCCATAATAATGACTAATGCAATGAATATTAAGTACTTGGTGTGAAATAATGCTAAGCACCGAGTGGATAGTGATATGAGATGGAAGATCTCATGTAAGTTGAGGCGGAGTTTCGATTAGCAATCTCTCGAGCTGGATGCCCTCACGTGAGTTGATGCGGGTATCTTGTAGAAATATTCCTATGTTATGTACCTACATAGGTTTATAGCTAATGGATCCACATAATCTGAAAGTAATGGTACTACCTTAGGAAAGTAGGCATCCCTTATCGGGTTAGGGTTACACCGGATTCCATTCTAAGCTCTCATGGTCTATGTAAGTTAAGGCTTACCCCCGCCAGAATGTTAATGAACTACGACTTCTTGAGAATGCACTACTTAGGGTAGGTGGTTGTATGGGACGCGTCACATCCGGGGAGAACCCCCTAGATGTAACCGGCGTCGTCTTACTTGAATAGGACTAAGACTAGCCTCTTAGTTTACACCATTACATTCATAGGTTACAAATGCGGAAAATTTAAAACTTTTCTTCTATCTATCATAAGGTTTAAATAGACCTCTCGCATACACATAATATATTCATATCGAGTATACATAGACCCTTCGTATAAGAAGATTACATAGTCTTCTACTTTTATGGCACATATAAATATAAGATATAACATAGTCTCAAAACGGATGTCTCATCTCATAACCACCTAAACAAGAGCATAATAATTGGGCATAGCCCATACATCAATACAATAAAGCTACATATAGGCTATACAATCTTTAGTACTCAAATGAAAAGAAATCAACAGTGTATTTAAGACTAATCAACATCCAATGCTAGAAAGTGGAATTACCCTCGAAGTGGTGAAGAGTTATCCAACTTGGAGAATGAGAATTCGAAGTCTTCCTTCAAAAGTCATCACAATCCCTTCAACGACCGGAACCTCAAATATTGGGAAAAAAGGAATAAAAGGTGTTAGCACATCACTTGTACTAAGTATAGGACCATATGCACACACAACATAAAATGATGCAAAAAAGGGACATTTTATTAAATCATGCTATCTCTCTTTGAAAAAAACTTATGCACAATCAAGAACCAATACCAATCAATAGTACATATTTCATTAAGTCAAGACCATGTACCTCACAAGACCAACAATACTAAGTTTAGTCAAGTCACATGCATATCAACATAATTGAGCACATAATAAAGACAACTCTATCATCAAGTTATAACATCAACAACCATGTAAGACCATTATTCATGAACCCTCATTAATTCCAGTAGTGCAATGACTAAACAAAGCCTCATAACCTCATTTAATCAACTAAACCTAACATGAACCACAAACAATGTCCAACTTAACATAGCATATCATTAAGAGTACATAACATCATATTATAGCAATAGAGACAAAATACAAGTTCATAAATGAAACCAACATCACATAGTGTCGTTAACATGTAAGATCATCATATACATATCATTTACATTTATAAGCATAGACATACATAAGACCATACTTCCAAGACTTCGCTCAAGGCTAACTAGTGCAATGTATAGGTAGAGTCCCACACCCCTACCTAGACTAAGCTAAGCACCTAGGTCATCCTTGTTAGAGTTCACTGCATGAATCAGTTAAACCTTTCGGGAACATCTTGCCTTAATGGACAAAGACCACATGAGCTAATGTGGTATCCATTGTCATGAAACCCTACACCGAAAGAAGGCGGACTACTTGCCAAGGTAGTACAAAAACATGAACATAGAAACTATATGGATCCACTATCTCGTATTCTTATAGGGGCAAAATAGTTCAAGAACTAGGAGATGTAGTTGACACCCTATTTATTCTACATGCATTATAGTATCCATTCTCATGATAACGTTAGTGATCCTACCTTCCCTATGTGGGAAGGAACACTCCTTACTCTAATTCATTTTGTGCTAAGCTACAGTCCCTTCTTGAAATGTCTTTGAGCCTTTATTAATGATTATAGATTAATTTAGGCCATATGGTCTATCCCTTATATAATAATAATCATAGATAGATAACAAATGCATGATTATTTTCCTTTCATTGCAATTTATACATGTGAGGTTCTCAAATTTACATAATCACATCATGATAAGGCACATTGGTAAGTTATCATTATTCTTATAACCTTTACAACTTAGTCAACAACTCAAAGACCATAGTTCAAGACATTTATATTAAACATCATACCAACCCTAACCAATCTTAATCATAAGGTATACTTCATATAACTTCATTACGAAACACAAGAAACCATAATTGAAGTAAAGAATTGAGATCAAAAGACTTACTACAATCTCCTTCACAAGCCATCATCAAGGTATTACAATCAACCATCCAATTCAACCCAACAATGGGTGTAGTATCATAAGACAATAGTAACCAACATAATAATAAAGTCAATTTAATCACTACACAAGAATTATTTACTAGTTCATAGCCTAGGTTAGAGACTTATGTCAAATTCATGATCTACTTTACAACCTAGGTAAATTACTCAAGAACTAGCATGATTGGATTATAATATATCAACATCTACTCATAACATAGCATTATGACAACATATAATAGTAATTCACGCATTAACCAAGCCAATTATATCAATATTAGGTAATTTAATTTGAGATCACAACCTAGGGTTAAAAGGAAAATGTCATATTTCCATAACTAGGTCAATTCATCAAGAAGTAGTATAATTGAGTCATAATAAATATTAGTCTACTCATAATAATAATAAAAAATAATAAACAAAGCAATTGACAAGATCAATTTCGTATTGGAAGAAAACGCACTTGAATTTCATCTTTTTGAAATCAACTTGGAGGAACCCTGTGGGGAAAGAGATACCAAAGGTGAAATGTAATCCCATACCTTACTAACCTATGAAGTTTGATGAAGAAAACATGATCTTTAGCATCCCTATAACCCTCCTTTGCTTGGTCTTCTATGGAGTTTTTTTGGGGAGTGAGAAAGAAGAGAGAAGGAAGAGCAATTGGGTTTTGGGAATTAGGAGATTTGGGATTAATTTAATTAGGCTAGGTATTTATATAGAGGTACTTAATTAACTTTAATTGAACCTCCCCTAACCCTTAATTAACTAACTAACCACATAACTAATTAAATGAAATAAGTAAAACAAAACAACAACATATAGACCTAACCTACGAGACCCCGACTGACGGGCCGTAAGTCAGTCGACGGGCAGTATGGCCTCCGTGTTGAACCTCCATGGTTGGTGACAGAGACTTGTCAAAACATCCTCTTCACGAAGTTTAAAAAGGGACCATTGACAATGGCCATCGACACCCCGTCGATTGTAATACGCCTCGTTGGTTGGCTACCGTTGATGGCACTGTCTTTTGAAACCTTTTTGCCAATCATGTAGGCTCCTCCTCAAGGACACTTTGGTTGGCTTTTGGGGAGTCGTACCGGGAAGTTTCGACTATCAACGAACTCTAATACGTGTTAGACACCTTACCACCAAATTTCATCATTTTCCTACTCCTAAAACTTAGTCAAATAGGCTAAGGCACACTAGCACATTTTGAACTAGTTTCGGGATGTCATGGACGTTCTTTGACTTTTTGATTCTAGAACTTCCTAAATGACTTCTATACATTATAATTGACTTCAAAACAGTGTTACAACTCTTAAACTCTCATGTTAGGCTCTATGTTAGGCTTTAGACTTTCGGAGTGTTACATTATCCCCCCATTAGGAACATTTATCCCCGTATAACACTAAAATATTTTGGAACGAAGAAATAGACTCAAGACTAGCAGCCCAACCAACAACAATACATTATAACATGAGTTACAACCCAATCATGAAATTTACACATAGTAATTCAAAGATTCAATTACGACACATAAGAGCTTCAAAATCACAACATGAGGAATTTTCTTCTCACAACAACATGAGCTCAAAATATAATTAAGGAGTCAATTATGCCAAAACACAACCTATCAACATGCTCAATATCATTTCATAAAGACTCAACATATGAAAATGCACAACATAACTCAAAACAAGTAAAAACAAAATTTTTCATTTTAGGCATGAATTTTTAGTGTAACTTCACTGTAACATGCACCATTTTGCACAACTTCACCAAAATCAAGATAACTTCAAATTTAGTCATTATTTTCATTAATAGTAAGAACAACTAACCTTCGTTATGAGAGAGATGATGATAACGGAACTTCATGTCGGCCTCGTCCTCCCATGTTGCTTTCTCAACTAGGTGGTTTCTCCATAACACTTTTTCTCAGGCCACCTCTTTGTTCCTCAACCCCTTCACTTTACGATCAAAGATTTCAACCGGAACTTGCTCATAAGAGAGGTTCTCATTCACACCAAGACCCTCAATAGAAAGAATGGACTCGGGATTACAAATGCACTTTTTCAACATAGATACATCGAAAATCGGATGAACAGAAGATAATTCACTAGGGAGTTTCAACTCATATGCAACCTTACCAATCTCTTGCAAAATTTCATAAGGACCAAAATAACGAGGACTCAACTTCCCTTTGTTTCCAAATCTCACCACCCCTTTCATAGGCGAAATTTTTAGATACACCTTATCACCTTTTTTAAACTCTAAATCTCTTCTCCTATGATTGACATAAGACTTTTGCCGACTATAGGATGTTTGCAACCGGTTCCTTATGATATGAACTTTCTCTAAGGTCTTATAGATCAAATCGGGACCAAGAAGCGAAGACTTGCCAACCTCAAACCACCCAATAGAAGACATACACCTCCTACCATACAAAACTTCATAAGGAGCCATATATATGGATGAATAAAAACTATTATTATATGAGAACTTCACCAAAGGAAAATGCTCATCCCAATTTTCCTTAAAGTCAATGATACAAGATCTAAGCATATCTTCAAGTGTTTGAATAGTACACTCCGCTCGGCCATCCATTTGACGATGAAAAGCGCTGCTTAACTTCACTTGAGTACCCAAACCTCTTTGAAATGATCTCCAAAACCTAGATGTGAATTGAGCACCCCTATCTAATATGATGGAAAAAGGAACCCCATGAAGATTCAATATCTTGCGGATATAGATCCTTGCATAATCTTCCACCGAATAAGTAGACTTAACGGGAATAAAGTCAGCGGATTTGATCATTCTATCCACTACCACCCATATACAGTCATATTGCTTTTGAGTCCGAGCCAACCCAACTACGAAATCCATGTTAACATCTTCCTACTTCCAAGTAGGAATTTGTATTTCTTGTAGTAAATCACTCGACTTTTGGTGCTCGGATTTTACTTGTTGGCAATTGGGACACTGTGCAACAAACTCCGCGATGTCCCTTTTTAGTCCATCCAACCAAAACACCTCTCTAAGGTCATGGTACATCTTTGTAGAACCCGGATGAATAGAGTAACAGGCTCCATGAGCCTCCTCAAGGATCCTATCCTCAAATGATCCATATTAGGCACTCATAATCTCCCTTGGTACCTAAGAACACCATCCCCTCGGGAGAATGACTCATTCATATTCCCAAGAACTGATTCTTTCAACTCCATCAATAATGGATCAAGGTGTTGCTTAGACTTCACCTCAATCACCAAATATGAGTCGGAGTTATGATGTACCACAACACCAACATTTGGAGAACCTTAAATTCGAACCCCTAAACGAGCCAATCTATGAACTTCCTTCACTAGGTTTGTCTTGGCTTCCTCCACATGGGGCACACTTCCCATGGACAAACGACTTAGAGTGTCTGCTACAAAATTATCCTTGCCGGGTTGATAGAAAACACTCATTTTATAGTCTTTCAACAACTGTAACCATATCCTTTTCCGGAGATTCAACTCCTTCTTAGTGAATACGTATTGAAGAATTTTATGGTCCGTATAGACATCAAAATGAACCCCATAGAGATAATGCCTCCATATTATCAAAGAAAATGACACGGGCGCTAACACAAGGTCATGAGTCGGATAATTCTTCTCATGAACTTTGAGTTACCTAGACGCATAGGCTATAACTTTACCATGTTGCATAAGAACACACCCTAACCCAACTCGGGATGCATCACAATATACCAATAAACCCTTTTGTACCCTCCGGTAGGGTCAATAGGGGAGCGGAAGTAAGCCTATCCTTAATCATTTGGAAGCTCTTTTCACATGCTTCCGACCACTCAAATTTCACATTCTTTTGAGTCAACGTTGTCAAAAGAGAAGCAAGAGACGCAAACCCATCGAAAAACCTTCTATAATAATCGGCTAGGCCTATGAAACTACTAATATCCGTATGAGCCAAAATCTAGGCCAATTTTTCACCGCTTCGGTCTTTTTTGGATCTACCTCTACACCTTCACTGGATATGATATGACCAAGAAACGCTACCGACCTCAACCGGAACTCACGTTTGCTATACTTGGCAAATAGTTGGTGTTCTTTAAGCACTTGTAAAACCACTCTCAAATGATCCATGTGTGAACCCTAATTTTTTGGATATACCAAGATGTCGTCAATTAAGACAATGACAAATGAATCTAGGTAACATTGAAACACCCTATTCATTAGGTCCATAAACGTCGCCGGAGCATTAGTGAGACCAAATCACATTACTAAGAACTGATAGTGATCATATCTTGTTCGAAATGCCATTTTGGGAATATCTTCACCTCTCACCCTAAGTTGGTGATATCATGACCTCAAGTCAATCTTGGAAAAATAACTCGCACCTTGGAGTTAATAAAATAAATCATCAACCCGAGGGAGAGGATACTTGTTCTTGATTGTGACTTTGTTGAGTTGACGGTAATTGATTAACATTCTAAGGGACCGATCATTCTTTTTCATGAACAATAACGAAGCACCCCATGGAGAAATACTAGGCCGAATAAAGCCCTTGTCTAGTAAATCTTTGAGTTGAGCCTTAAACTCTTTTAATTTAGTAGGATCCATCCAATAAGGAGGAATTGAAATGGGATTTGTACCCGGTAGCAAGTCGATACAAAAATCAATTTCTCGTGCTAGAGAAATACCGGGAAGATCATTAGGGAAAACCTCCGTAAATTCCCTCACTACGGGTACCGACTCAATGGGAGTCTAAATCTGACTCTTAATATATGGTATAAACACCCTTTAGTGATCATCTTACAAGCTTTCAAACAAGAAATGATACGACCTCGAGGAATAGAATTTCCCCCCTTTCCACTCTAAAACGGGCTCATTTCGAAAGTTAAACTTCACTACCTTTGTTCTACAATCTATGGAAGCAAAGCAAGCATGCAACCAATCCCTACCAAAAATGACATCAAAATCAAACATATCAAGTTCTACAAGTTCAACATGAGTAACTCTATTGGGCAACATTATAGGACAATTTCAATACTGTCACGACCCTCAAGTACACCCTATAAGTTAGAGTATCCTGGAGTCGTCACTCGACAAATGAGACTTCAAGAAATCTCATCTAAACCACTCGTATCATTCATTGCATAATAAGCATACTTAAATGAGTAAGAATTTAAAACTTTTTTCACACACGAAGAACTGTTTTCATAACCAATACACAAGCGGAAGACTTTCATTAAAACATTAAACCTTTACAATAACCCCTTGAACCATCTATACTTTAGAGTATACAACACTTGGGACTAAACCCATACAAGACATAAAATAAAGACTTAAGACATAAACGAATATGTGGATATTGTCCTCGAATCGATAATGATTCACCAATACTTCATCTTCAACCCTTATAAACCTATCCATCTTCCATGGCACGTAAAGTCTTTCAATTCCCAACATTTTAGTCAAAAAGGGAAAAGAAGGGGTTAGCACATTAGATGTACTAAGTATGGAAGCCATGCAAAAACCATGAAAAAGGGACATTTAGTCAATAACATACTTTTAATGAATTTTTAATAAAACATCATACTATAATTATAAGAACAACATTTAATACTTTAGAAATACATAAGAAATCATTTAAGCAATTAATCACATTTTAATAGTCACTTTCCAGTAACTCACTTCACTGTACAGTGATGTTCCTTCTCTGTTACAGTGAAGTGCTTAGCCTTCACATTTGCCATCTTCTAGAATGTAGTAAAACCACTAAAAGCTATTCTAAGACTCACTTAAGTCATACAAAGAGAGAACGACCATACACAGTCTCAAAATATGCCTAAACGATCCTTAAGACTACTTAGAATGAGATACATACACACGTACAATACATCAAGTACATAAACATGAGATTCTCCTACCAAAGGTGATTCCAAGGTTCACTTGTGAAGCGACCGCCCATACAATCGCTTTCACACACACAAGGGATCCAATAGACTACCTAAGATAGAATCATTCTCACTTAAAACAATGACAAACATCAAACATGACATTCTCCCTTTCAAAGGTTATCAAAAGACCTACTCAATTAACTCAAGAAGAGAATGTCCATAATTGACCTCTTCAAGAATACCTAAGTAATCCTTAAGACTTACCTAGGTTAGGATCATGTCCACACAATCAATCACATTCATTAACTAGAATAATTATTCAGACTTATCAAAGTAAGAGATGAAGTGACAATTCATATGCCCCCTTCATACCTTAACTAGACAATCCTTAACTACTCTAGATAAGAACTTATTCATTTAACATTCTTACTTAACTTAAGGCATTACATTACATAGTTCATTTAAGAGACAATTTTACATAAGGACAATCATGTAATTGTCTCGAAGAAGACCTAGGGATTCTCACTAACATTTTCAAAGCCTATTGTGCAATGTTTAGATAGTTTCCCATACCACCACCTAAACTTCATAGAACATCTCTAATGCTAATAAGTATACCACATGATGAGAATAGGCAATAAACGATATAGACCATGGTAGCAAAGCATGGAATCCGGAATTCTATCCTACTTCGATGAGGTTGTTCTACTTGTCAATGGTAGAACTTGGACACATCCCATGTAAGCACATGGTTGAGGAATGTGAAGGGCTTACTTTGTACTCTAGCCTCATTCTTTAACTAGAGCTACTTACCTTTCCATACTCACTCGGTGCTAGCCTCTGTTCTCATAGATTAATTCACATTAAGGTTCATATAAAGGGGTTCCATATCATGTTCATAACCCAATTACATTTACCCTACCAAAGAGGTCCTCTACGGGCTACTTTCCAATGGATACAAGAAGCTCATCATGACTTTCCTAACTATTGATATGATGTCGTTCCAGCCAATAAACCTTAAGCCCATCATTCATTACATGAAGTATACCATTACGAGTTTCGACTTCAAGTTTCATAACCTTACCGCTAGGTTCAAGGTTTCAGATAAAGGACCTTCTTATCCTCATTCAAGGTCTTACATAACATTCATACATTCAAGACTAAGACACTTTAGCTTCCTAAGTCAAGACATCACATATTAACATTCATACATGCATCAAGTAAGGGACACTAAACAAGACACAACTTACTTCACTTTAGCACATATTACATGTCATTCTAGAAGGATATAATGACAAACATTATCATCTTTAAGTCATCCTATATACTAATATATCATCATCAATATAATCATCATAGAATAATATAGGCAAGTACGAACAATCATGCATTTAACTCTAAGACTACACACATGAACACATAGTCATTAATCTAACATGATCACCTAAATAGAATCAAAAGAAGAACACGTACTTTCACATTATTTCACATATAGGTAGATATGATCATACTTCACATAATCAACTACACATATCAACGTATTACTTCAAGTAGTGACGACAAGGACAAGATCATCATAATACTTAAAATAACGCCGACAAGGCCACATCAATACACATAACACCGCAACCATAAGTGGATCAAACCAATCACAACATAATTGAAGTCTAATTAACATTAAATAAAGGTAAATAGGGCAGCGTACCACCCAATTAATATCACCATTTCAATCCAAAGCTAAATCGTCCAATTAGATACCATAAGGCCCTTACCCATGACCATGAACATCAATTCAAAGCATAAATCTTAATACTCAATGAACCTAAGTCAATTCAATATAGATTTATTAATGTAAGACCAATTAGATATCAATTGAATACAATTCTTACATCATTAGAAAGCCCATAAAAATTACACTAGAATCTATAAGCATTAAGTTCATATCAATTCAATAAGCTTAACATGCAATAGAACTAAGAGTATTCATTACTCAATTGATAAAATTGAATAATCCTATAAACCATACATACATAACCTATACATAATTCAAAACCCATAACAATCTACACATGAATTCATTAATCTCAAAGCATAATCAATTCACCCATATTTTAGTGAAATTAAGAGATTTGAGAAGATCAAGGGTTTATGGAGAATTTCACTGGAAAACATCAATTATACATCAAAAACATCATATCTTAAGCTTTGAAAATGTTTCATGCAGGAACCCAAGACTAAGAGTAGAAATTGGACTTTTTCATCTTTTTGAAATCTTTGAAAATCTTCTTTAAAATTGGCTCTAAGGTGATAGCAAGCCTTATATGAAGAACTCTAATACCTTATTTGAAGAACCCAATGCTAATATAAGAATAAACTAAATTGAAGACCCATCTTCAAGCTTCATCTTCACTTTGAACTCTCATGAAGGTTTTTGGGAAACTTTAGGAGGGAAAGGGTTTTGATTTAGATGATAGGATTTAAATGAGAGTTTAATCACTTATATACTCTTAAAATACCACTAAATACCTAATACAACCGTCCCCGTGTTTTATAAGACTTGTGGTAAATTTCCAAAACCCCCGAGCCTTAACAGAAAAACTGCCAAATTTCAGCACCATCGACGCCCAGCATTGACGGGCCGTGGTCTCACCCACGCCCTATCGATGAGGTCTCGTTGGTTGCTACTGAAACTCCTCAACCCGCAGGTTACATGTCTCCATCGACGATACCCATCGACTGGCCGTCGCCTGGTCGACTGGCCGTCGATTGGGTCGTCGTTTGGTCACTGCCTGGCAGTGTTGAGTTCAAAATTGGGGTCCTCTTCTAAGGCCCCTTGTGGGTCCTACGTGGAGTCGTACCAGGACATTTACAACCCAAACATGTACTTATACGAGTTTAGGACCTTCCACATGATTTTCATAAAAAACGAACATGTAAAACTCGACGAAACATGCTTAGATACACAAGGTCATTTCAAGGCACATCTTTCTAACGTCATGAACGTTCTTGAGCGTTTGACCTCCAAACATCACGAAACTTGACACACTACCTATATAAATCATAATAACTTATTTAAGGACCATATAAGCTCATGCATCACACATAAACACGTAGAACCACACATAACCACATATGAGACACTTAGGTGACATAGTCATCGAACGTCTTTGTCGTTCCTTGACGTTTGACATCCAATTCACCTAAACTCTTAGAAACTTTCTCTATACCACATTATAGACCAAATTAGTAACTTAGACAATTATTACAACCATGTTAGGCTCTAGCTTCCCCTACGTTATTTTCGGGATCTTACAAATACACTCTTTTTGCAAAAACCGAATCATCCACCGGGGTAGACACCGAGAAGGGTACACTCAAGATATCAGGTGAAATGTCAAACATTTTAGCTACTAAAGGGGTAACAAATGACAAGGTATCACCGGGACCAAGTAATGCATATACATCAATAGAAAAGACTTTAAACATACAGGTAACCACATCGGGAGAAGTCTCTTGCTCACCTCTATAGTGTGGTGTATAAAAACGATTCTTGTTCGGAGCATCAACATTAGAACCACATGCTTGAGATTGACCAATACCATTGTATTGAACCTTCCAATTTGGGCAATCCCTCACCTTGTGGCCACTCTTGCCACAACAAAAGCTTGTCCGTCCCAACGAGGCAATAAACATAATACTTTTTGCCACACATTCAACAAGTTGGCTTCTTGGTTGGTTAACTAGTACATCTTCCCTTTTGAGACTTAGGGTTAGACAATCATCATGAGCCTCAGAGAACTTGGAAGGAACTTGATTAGAAAACTTCTTCTTGAACCTAGGCTTGTCTTGGATGTCAAGCCTACCCTTTGAAGAACCACATTCATAAGACCTTTCCCTATTGGAATCCCTACTCTTTCTCTTAACCCTTGTTTCTTCCACTTGTTGAACATGAACCATGTCACATCCGGAGAGCACCCCTTAGACGTTACCGGCGTCATCGTACTCTTTGAGGACTAAGACTAGCCTCTTAACATACATCATTACATTCATATGTTAAAAATACGGAAATTTTAAAACTTTTCATTACTTCAACATTAAGGTTTACATAGACCTCTACATACACATAAAATATATATATCGAGTATACATAGACCCTTCGTATAGGAGGATTACATAGCATTCTACTTTAATTGCACATAAGTATATATATAAGATAGAACATAGTCTTAAAAGAGGGTCTCTGTTATGACCCAAAGTACACCCTAGTCGTAACCGGCGTCGTAGTCCTCTAAAAGGACTAAGACAAGCCTCTTAGCATTCGTCATAGCAAATCATAAGTCAAAACACGGATAATTTAGAACTTTTGCTTATATAGCAAGGAGGTTTACGTAGACCTCTACATAAGAATCATACATAGGTTTCTCGCAATTGACCATAACAACGCATAAGAATTTAGTCTAATACTTTTTCTCAGATTAACCATCTAACAAAGTCAAACAATCCAGGCAAAGATCTTATACAAATCCATAATTGCCACATATGGCTTACATAGATATCTTCAACAATAGGAAAGAAATGAATGTCTACTAGACAATACAAGTACTACTAAGGTAGAATCTTTGGTAGCATCCTCGATCAAGATGGCATACCAAAACTTGGAGAGTCTAGTCCAAGCCTTCTTGCTTTAGCCTCAATAATACTTCAACGTCCCGAACCTACAATGTTTTGGGAAAAAGGGAAGAAATATGGGTTAGTACAAACCACATGTACTATGTATGGTACATATGTATAAAAATCGTTAATGCATGAGAAAAGGCACAATTTAGTTAAAACTATGAAAAATGACTAACAATTCAAAATACACATATAAGGAACAACATAATCATATCAACATATAAGTAACTCAAGCAATACTTGTTCAATGACAAGAATAAAATGACATAACCCTAACCAAAGCTAAGTATCACATTAAGCAACTTATATCATACTTACAACATATTCTCATATATAACATGTTTCATATATCAAAACTAGTCATAGCTTACAAACATAATCATAATCACAGTCATAGTCATAAAAGAAGACTACTAGCATCATCCTATTGGATTCCACATGTGCAATTTGCAAGAGAAGTCCCACACCCGCCCTCACACTATGTAGTAACCTTTAAGACAACCCTAATAGTTCACATACATAACTTGATCATACTTTTACTTTAGGAAAATAAGTACCACAACAGACATGAGACCAGGTGAGCTACATGGAATCCGGTGTTCAACCCCCATGCCGAAAAGAGAGGGTTAACACTTGCCTAAGCTGCAAGCATTCATACATAGCTATTCTAGGTGGATCCACTAAGCTAGAGTCCTATGTGGTCACATAGTTAAGGGTCAAGGAGATTGTTTCTATAAACCTTGAGTACTAATCGTGAAGTTTTTCATCTCATGAGACAACACATATCTTTGTAATCCACACTACTAGTCGTGAAGAAACCCATGTGGGAGGCGAGACTTACTAACGTGAGACCTCCATCTCATTTACATGCACTTTCGGTGCTAAGCAATTATTCCCTTTAGTAATCATTATATAATATTATACAAGTTCTTATTAGTCTCTTATAGACCTTTAAGTAAACATCTTATGATAATAGCTCATAGGTGATATCAAGTGAAAACTATCCTTTCACTTTAGACCCAACATTATAATCATGAGAAACTACATTCAATCATATAATGATCACATCATATCATAATTACATACTTCATAGCCAATTAGCTATAGCATCATTATCACATAAGTAGATTTCCCCTTACATAATTGAGATCAAAGCAGAATCAAGATCATACCTCATTGCCCTTAATGGGACTTCATACTTCAATACCGAAGAACTCACAACCAACATATTAAATGGGTCAATTCATGAATTATTAACATAACTAAAATCAAAGTAAACTAGTGACATGTTCATCACGCTCAACAATTCACCTTAACCAATCCATGAAATTAGGGATTTAGGGGAAATATTTGGGTCAAGGGAAAAATCATATGAATTCATCAATTAACCATAAATTCATAATTAAACAACATTATTTCATCATATTCAATCACAATTGATTCACAATTTTGTTTTAGAAAGAAGTCTCATGTGAGGAGGAAAACCCTTGTTTTGGGGGATTTAGAAATCATCTTTTGAAAGACCTCTTGAGGAAAGGATTTCCAAGAGTGAAATAAACCATACCTTATAGAATATAAAGCCACAAAATTGGATTGAAAAAATTGAAGGCCTAATATTCTTCTTTTAGCTCTAATGGTCTTCAATGGAGTTTTGAAGGAAGAAAGAATTTGGGAGAGAGAGAGGGATATTTGTTTTCAACTTGTGGGACATTATTTCAGTGATAAAATTCACCTAAACCTGACCATAATACATTATATAGTCACCCAATAAATTACCCAAAAGACCCCTCACTTCAATGTGTTTATTTATGAATTCAAAATACCCAAGATACAACTTTTACGATATCTGGGAAGTAGGTGCGCGTCGCAAGGTTAATTCCCCAATTTATTTTCAAATTTTTAGTTGAGGCAGTGAGGTACGTTACAGGCTCGTGTCGCGAGTCTGCCTCTAAAATTTTGAGGCAGTGACCTTCGTGTCAAGCTCGCGTCGCACGCCATGCATTCAATTCTGCTTGCTCGCAGGCTGCCAGGCAGCCTGCCCACCCATGTTTGGGTCCTCCCCAAGGATCCTTCGGGTGTTCCTTGGCGTGTCATTATCAGACTTTTAGACTCTCTATAATACACTCTACCTATACAAAGTCTTTTTACAAGTTTTGAACTCCATATGACCTCCGAAATTTTTACCAAACATAGGGACGTCAACTAGTTAAATTTTGCTAGTTTCCGGACGTTAAGGCCTTTCCTTAATGTTATGGCTCCAAAACTTCTCAAACATGTTATTTACACTTATTTAGACGTAAAACCATTATTACTTGACATATTAGGCTCTACAATAGGTCATGGAAACTTTCGGGTGTGTCAATAATCCCCTCTTAGGAACATTCGTCCCAAAATGACACTCTAAATCTTTCTATAGGAGGAAAGACTCAAGACTAACAGAAAACCAACCAACAATATCATAATGAGTCACATATCATAGGAGGAATATCAACTCCTTTCAATATATACACATAGCATTAACAAATAGGAACTTAATCCACACATATCATAACAAAAGCTCAACATTTTCATATCACATAAGGAGGTACTACATTCTTCATTTCATTATGAGCTCAATATGAACATTAAAAGTTGACATGCTGATTATTTTTCAAAACAATATCAATTTCGCTTATTATAATATTCCATGAACACTAATAGCACACAACACGCTCAAGTGAAAGCCTACATATTAAACATATTTCATGGAAAGACAAGCACCCAACTTAGGCATGAAATTTCTACTACTATATGCACATATTTAGAAACACATGATAAGTTCAACATTATTCACAATAGTCATATAAAGAATTACTAACCTTAATCTTGGCGAGGAGTAAGGGTAAAAAGATGAGGATAGCGGGTCTTCATGTCGGCCTCGGCCTCCCATGTTGCACCCTCAACAAGGTGGTTCCTCCATAGAACCTTTACGGAGGCAACCTCCTTATTCCTCAATTTCTTAAATTAACGATACAAGATCTCAACCGGGACCTCCTCATATGAAAGGTCCTCCTTTACCCCAAACATTCTAGAGGAAGAAGGACACCGGATCTCTTATACACTTCTTAAGCATAGATACATGAAATACCGGATTAATCATGGCCAACTCATTTGGCAATTTCAACTCAAAGGTGACAATCCCAACCCTATTAAAAATTTCATATTGCCCCACTTAACAGGGACTAAATTTCCCCTTCTTTACAAACCTCATCACAACTTTCATGGGTGATATCTTCAAATAGACCCAATATTCTACTTCAAACTCAAGGTCCCTTTTTCTATTATCGGCATAGGACTTTTATCGACTTTGAGCCACTTTTAGTCTATCTCTTAAAATCCAAACCTTCTCAAGAGCTTCATAAACCAAGTCGGGACTAAGTAGATCAAACTCATCTACCTCATACCACCCAAACGGAGATCTACACCTCCTCGCATAAAGTGTCTCAAAGGGTGCCATGGATAGAGTAGAGTGGTAGCTATTGTTGTAGGAGAATTCTATAAAAGGTAGGTGGTCATCCCAATTAACTTTGAAGTCGATGATGCAAGCCCTCAACATATCTTCAAGGGTTTGAATAGTGCGTTCCGCTTGACCATCCGTCTTGGGATAAAAAAAGGTACTAAGTTTCACCTTCGTACCAATACCACTTTGAAAAGCTTTAAAAAATGGTAGGTAAATTGAGTACCTCTATCCGAAATGATGGACAAAGGGGCCCAATGCAATCTCACTATTTCTTTGAAGTATAATTTGGCATATTCTTTCGTCTAATATGTGACTTTGACGGGAAGAAAATGTGCGGACTTGGTAAACCTATCCACAATGACCCATATCGAGTCGCGTTGCCTTCAGGTACGAGGCAACCCAACTATGAAATCCATGTTAATATCCTCCCACTTGCATGTGGGAATGTCTATATTTTGAGTCAAGCCACCCGGACTTTGGTGCTCCAGTTTTACTTGTTGGCAATTCTGATACTTAGCGACAAAATCCCCTATGTCCCTTTTCATACCATTCAACCAATGTGTTTCTAGTAAGTCGCAGTACATCTTTGTGTCACCCGGGTGAATGGAATATGGGGAGCGATGAGCCTCTTCCATGATCAATTACCTCAACCCATCCACATCCGGTACACACAATCTTCCTTGGTGCCTAAGAACCCCATCTTCCCCTTGAGAGAAGGACTCATTAGATTTACTAAGGACCGTTTTCTTTAACTCCATGAATAGAGGATCAAGGTGTTGTTTGGATTTCACCCCAACCACTAGAGATGACTCGGAGTTATGGCAAACCATGACACCATCATTTAGTGAATCTTCTAGTCGGACACCCAACCGGGACAACCTATGAACCTCTTTTACTAGTTCTTTCTTATCATCTTCAATATGCGTCACACTACCCATGGATACTCGACTCAAAGCATCCGCCACCGCATTATTTTTCCCGGGATGGTAAAGGACACTCATATCATAATCCTTTAAAAGCTCTAACCATCTTCTTTTTCGTAAATTCAAGCCTTTTTGGGTGAATACATATTCTAGAATCTTATGATCTGTGAACACGTCAATATGCACCTTTAAAGCAAATACCACGGCCGCAAGGTCAAGGTCGTGTGCCGGGAAATTCTTTTCATGAGGCTTAAGTTGTGTATAGGGGTATGCAATAACTTTTACACATTGCATGAGCATAAATCCTAGACCCACTCGGGAGGCATCAGAATAAACCACAAACCCATCGGTACCCTCCGGTAAAGTCAATACCGGAGCAGAGGTGAGTCTATCTTCCAATAGCTGGAAGATATTCTCACAAGATTCCAACCATTCGAACTTAGATTTCTTTTGGGTTAAAGCCATTAATGGAGATGTGATAGATGAAAATCCCTCAACAAACCTCCGATAGTAGTCGGCCAACCCTAGAAAACTCCAAATGTCGGTAGGACTCAAAGGTCTAGGCCAACTCTTGACTACTTTCATCTTCCTTGGATCAACCTCTACTCTTTCACTAGAGACAATGTGCCCAAGAAAAGCTACGGACCTTAACCAAAACTCACACTTTCTAAACTTAGCCAAAATTTGGTTATCTTTGAGAACTTGCAAAACTATTCTCAAATGATCCATATGATCATCCTCACACCTTGAGTATATCAAAATATCGTCAATAAAGACAATTAGGAAAAAATCAAGATACTTTCTAAAAACTCGATTCATGAGGTCCATGAATACCTCCGGGGCATTTGTTAGACCAAATGACATCAGTAGGAATTCAAAGTGGCCATATCTTGTTTGGAATGCCATTTTCGGAATATCAACCTTCCTCACTCTAAGTTGATGATAACCCGATCTTAAGTCAATCTTTGAAAAGTAACTCGCTCCTTGGAGTTGATCAAACAAGTCATCAATCCTAGGGAGCGGGTACTTATTTTTTATAGTGACTTTTTTCAATTGACGATAATTGATACACATTTTCAAAGACCCATCCTTCTTCTTTATGAATAATACCGGGGCACCCCATGGAGATATCCTTGGTTGAATAAAACCCTTATCTAGCAAATCTTTGAGTTGAGACTTTAGTTCTTTCAACTCGGCCGGGGCCATCCAATAAGGAAGGATTTAAATAGGTTTTGTATCCATCAATAAGTCTATGCCGAAGTTAATCTCCCATTCTGGAGGAATTTTGGGAAGATCATCGGGAAAGACCTATGCAAATTCCCTCACTACGGGTACCGACTCTATGGGAGGGACCTCAGATTCAAGATCCATGACTCTTACTATGTGATAGAGACAACCTATTGCAATTAACTTGCAATCCTTTAGACACGAAATGATCTTACCCCTAGTATTTGAGTTTCCTCCCTTCCACTCAAAAATAGGTTCATTCGGAAATTGAAATTTGACTACCCTTGTCCTACAATCAATAGAGGCAAAGCAAGCATGCAACCAATCCATTCCCAATATGACGTCAAAATCAAGCATATCAAGTTCTATCAAGTCAACTAATGTAACTCTATTGGGCAAGGAAATTGGACAACTTCTATAAACTCAATTAACCACCACGGAATCACCCACTTGGGTAGAAACCGAAAAAGGTTCGTCTAATATGTCAAGTAGTATATAAAACTTCATGGCTACAAGAGTGGTAACAAAAGACAAAGTTGCACCGGGGTCCAACAAAGCATATACATCAAAGGAGAATAAGCGTAACATACCGGTCACCACATCCGGGGAGCTCTATTGATCACTTCGAGATTGGAGAGCATAAAAGCGATTTTTCTTAGGATCATCTGGGTTTGGACCATTTTCTTGAGCTTGACATTTTCCCCTCCTTGAGTCTTCATCATAGTGCAATCTTTCTTAATGTGACCACTCTTGCAAAAATTATAGAAATTACCCTTTCCCACAAGACACTTGCCATACTGCCTTCTACCACATATTGAACAAAAGTCCTATCAACAAAAGAACGACCACCTTTTCCCTCTTGGGGCTTGGGAGTAGGCACCTTACTTTTATTGGCCCTTGGAGAATTAGAAGATCCTTGATTAGAAAACCTCTTCATGAACCTTAGTTTGTCTTGAACCTCATACTTATTCTTAGAAGAATTTCCCTCTTCGGTTCTCACCTTCTTCAACTCTATACCAACTTGCTTAAGCTTTTGTTCCTCAATTTGCTCGGCATGAACCATAAGACGAGAGATGTCCATGCTAGGAATCCACATAGCCAACCTACACTAATTTACCACAAGATCGTATATCCCCATGACAAGTTTGTTCATCTTAGCTCTAGAATCCACAACCACAGTAGAAGCATGCTTTGATAGTTGAGTAAACATGAGGCTATACTCCTTCACGCTCATACCCCCTTGACGAAGGTTGATGAATTCTTGAATTTTCCTCTCCCTTAGTTCCAAGGGAAAGAACCTATCTAGGAAAGCCGTTTTGAAAGCTCCCCAAGTAATCCGACCTTCTATAACCAGCCTCTCATCCTTCCATTGCTCATACCACACTTGAGCCATATCTTTGAGTTGGTAGGCGGCTAGTTCTGCCTTTTCTTGAGAAGAAAGACCCATAGCATCAAGAACCTTGAACACTGCATCATTGAACCCTTGTGGGTCCTCCTCCACCTTAGAACAATAGAAAGTAGGGGGATTCATCCTTGTCAAGTCCCTAATCCTTGAAGCGATGGTATTGGCATTGTGGTTCACTTGCACCATTGTATTCCTAGCAACTTGGGTAGCCAATACTTGAGTCAATATATGAATGTCCCACCTTATCTCAACTTTAGACATAGCCCCTTCTTCAATAGGAACTTGAGGGTTTTGAGGAGCTTCAGAGGGAACCGCCTAAATCAAATTTTCCTCTCCGGCCCTTCGAGCATTGTCTCTTCTTGTATTCATTGTCTATAAGCACAAATAAAGGATTAGAATAAAGGACTACATAGAGTTAAAACTCTTAGGAACGACTTAGGAATAACAAGAGAGTAAAAGTTCCTAAGCATCACATAGTCTCTCATTCATAAGTGTGGCGTGCTTCACAATTATGAATAAGACACTACATAGACGTGGTTTAATGAGACATCAATCCTAAGATAGTTTAACCTCATGCTCTGATACCAAGTTTATTACGACCCAAAGTACACCCTAGTCATAAGCAGCAGCGTCGTCCTATAAGACTAAGACAAGCTTCTTAGCATTTGTCAAAGCAAATCTTAAGTCAAAAGCGTGGAAAATTTAAAACTTTTACTTATATAGAAAGGAGATTTACATAGACCTCTATATAGGAGTCATACATAGGCTTCTCGCAATAGAACATAACACATATAAGAATTCAGTCTAATATTTTGTATCATATTAACCATCTAACGAAGTCAAACAATCCAGGCAAAGCCCTTATACAATTCCATATTTGCCACATAGGGCTTAGATAAATATCTTCAACAATAGGAAAGAAATGAATGTCTACTAGAGAATAAAAGTACTACTAAGATACAGTGTGTGGTAGCATCCTCGAGCTAAAGGGCACACCAAAACTTGGAGAGTCCAGTCCAAGCCTTCTTGCTTTACCCTCAATAATACTTCTACGGGCCGAACCTATAATGTTTTGGAAAAAATGAATGAAATATGGGTTAGTACAAACCACATGTACTAAGGATGGTCCCTATGTATAAAAATCGTCAATGCATGAGAAAAGGCACAATTTAGTCAAAACTATGCAAAATGACCAACTATTCAATATACACATATAAGAAACATCATAATCATATCAACATATAATTAACTAGAGCAACACTTGTGCAATGCCAAGAATGAAGTCCCATAACCCTATCCAAGCTAATTGTCACATTAAGTAACTTATTTCATACTTACAACATATTCTCATATTTAATGTGTTTCATATATCAAAATTAGTCATATCTTACCAACATAATCATAAACTTAATCATAATCATAGTCATAGTCAGAAAAGAACACTACTAGCATCATCCTATTGGATCCCACATGTCCAATGTGCAAGAGAAGTCACATAACTTCTCTCACACTATGTAGTAACCTTTAAGACAACCCTAATAGAAGATAACATACATAACTTGTTCATACTTTTACTTTAGGAAAATAAGTACCATTACCGACATGAGACCATGTGAGATACATGAAATCCGGTGTTCTACCCCCACACCGAAAAGAGAGGGTTAACATTTGCCTAAGGTGCAACCATTCCTACATAGCTATTCTAGGTGGATCCACTAAGCTAGATTCCTATGTGGGCACATAGTTAAGGGACAAAGAGATTGTTTCTAGAAACATTGACTACTAATCGTGAAGCTTTTCATCTCATGAAACAACACATATCTTGGTAATCCACACTACTAGTTGTGTAAAAACCCATGTGGGAGGCCGAACTTAATTACGTGAGACCTCCATCTCAGTTACATGCCCTTTCGGTGCTAAGCAATTATTCCCTTTAGTAATCATCATATAACATCATACAAGTTCACATTAGTTTCTTTTAGACCTTTAATTAAACATCTTATAATAATAGCTCATAGGTGATCACAAGTGAGAAATATCCTTTTACTTTAGACAGAATATTATAATCATAAGAAACTACATTCAATCATACAATGATCACATCATAACATAATTACATACTTCATAGCCAATTTATATATCTAGGGTTAGCGATGAGGGATCCTTGTCACCAATATCACAACAATACAGTTAGTTATAGCATCATTATCACATAAATAGATTTCACCTTGTATAATTGAGATCAAAGGAGAATCAATATCATACCTCATCGCCCTTCATGTGACTTCATACTTCAATACCAAAGAACTCACAACCAACATTTGAAATAGGGAAATTCATGAAGTATTAACATAACTAAAATCAATGTAAACAAGTGACATGTTCATCACCCTCAACAATTCACCTAAACCAATCCAACAAATTAGGTATTTAGGGGAAAGACATGGGTCTAGGGAAAAATCATAGGAATTCATAAATTAACCATTAATTCATAACTAAAAACATTATTTCATCATATTTAATCACAATTGATTCACAATTTTGTTTTAGAAAGAAGACCCATGTGAGGAGAAAACCCTTGTTTTGGGGGATTTAGAAACCATCTTTTGAAGGACCTATTGAGGAAAGGATTCACAAGAGTGAAAGAAACCATACCTTATAGATAATAAAGACACGAAATTGGGTTGAACAACTTGAAGGCTTGATCTTCTTCTTGGAGCTCTAATGGTCTTCAATGGAGTTTTGAAGAAAGAGAGAATCTGGGAGAGAGAGGAATTTTTTATTTCAACTTGTGGGACTTGATTTGAGTGATAAAATTAACCTAAAACTGACCCTAATAAATTATATAGTCACCCAATAAATTACTCAAAAGACCCCTCACTTAAATGGGTTCATTTGTGAAGTCAAAACACTCAAAATACGACTTTTACGATATCGAGGAACTAGGTGCGCATCGTGAGGTTAATTGCCTAATTTATTTTCAAATTTTGAGCTGAGGCAATAAGGTCCGTGTCAGCCTTGCGTCGCGAGGATGCCTTTAAAATCTTGATAGAGTGACCTGCATGTCATGCTCGCGTCGCACGCCATGAACCTAATTTTGCCTGCTCGCAGGCTGCCAGGCAGCCTGCCCACCCATGTTTGGGTCCTCCCCAAGGACCCTTTGGGTGTTCCTTGGGGTGTCGTTATCAGAATTTTAGACTCTATATACTACACTCTACCTATAAAAAGTCTTTTTACAAGTTTTGGAATCCGTATAACCCTCCAAAACCTCACCAAAAATAGGGACGTCAACTAGTTAAATGTTGCTAGTTTCCGGACGTTAAGGTATTTCCTTAATGCTATGGCTCCAAAACTTCTCAAACATGTTATTTACACTTATTTAGACCTAAAATCATTATTACTTGAAATTTTGGGCTCTAGTATAGGTAATGGAAATTTTCAGGTGTGTCAGTCTCATCTCCTAACCATCTAAGAAGATTATAGTAATTTGGGCATAGCCCATACATCAATGTAAAAGAGCGACACATATAGGTTGTACAATCTGTACTCAAATGAAAAGAGAAAGAACATAAAAGTATTTAAACTAAAACAACTTCATAAGCTGGACATTGGCATCGCCCTCGAAAAGTGAGGACCTACCCACTTGGATGATTGAAAAATTCCAAGTCTTCTCAAAGTCGTATCAAAGAGACTTCAAAGACCGGAACCTAAAATAATGGTGAAAAGGGAGAAAATTGGGTTAATAAACCACCTGTACTAAATACGAGACATATGCACATATAAGATTTAATCGTGCTAAAAAGGGACATTTCATTAAAACATGCTATTTTACCTTTTTGAAAGCCTTATGCATAATCAAGCAAACCATACAAATCAACAATACATATTCATTAAATCTAAAGCATGTTCATCACATGAATAATAATACTATGTCTAGTCAAATCAACATTCATATCACATAATTGCACACAAAATTAAAGCAAGACAATTACCCATGAACTCTCATTAAGTCCACAAGTGCAATGACCAAGGAAAGACCCATAAACTTACTCAATCAAGTAATTCAACAAGAACCATGACCAATGTCCAACTTCACATGACATATCATTTACGAATACATATCATCGTACTTTACCAATAGAGACCAAATACATCTTAATAAGAACACCAACATCACATAATATCATTTACATGTAATCATATTAGTATCATTTGCATTCATTAACGTAAACATTCATAAGAACATCCTTCTAAGACTTCCCTCATGGTTAACTAGTACAATGTATAGGTAGAGTCCCATACCCTTACCTAGACTAAGTCAAACCTCTTAGGTCATCCTATTTAGAGTTCATTCATAATTTCTTTTTACCTTTTTGGAACATCTTGCCTTAACTGACATAGACCACATGAGCTAATGTGGAATCAGGTGTCATGGAACCCTACACTTATAAAAAGGTGGACTACTTGCCAAGGTAGAACCTAAAACATGAACATAGCAACTACGTGGATCCACTAGCTAGTATTCCTATGGGGGCAACATACTTCAAGAACTAGGAGATATTATTGGGACCCTCTTTATGCTACATGCATTATAGTCTCCAATCTCGACAGTACATTAGTGATCCTACCTTCCCTTTGCGGGAAGGGACACTCCTCACTATTATTCACTCGGTGCTAAGCTAGAGTCCCTTTTTAAAATGTATTTCAGCATTTATTAACAATCATAGCTTGGTTTAGGTCATAGAGTGTAACCCTTGTATAATCATCATCATCACAGCTCAAAAAGAATTTGCATGAGTGTAAGTTCTTTCATTGCAATTCATTTGAGTGAGATTAGCACATTTATATCATCATTCATAATAAGGCACATTGGTAGTCATTACCATCCTTATAACATTTACATCTTAGTCAACCTCAAAACCATAATCAAGACATTTCAATTCAACATAATACCAACCCTATAAATCCTAATACAATATATACTTCATTGCAACACCATCACTTAATCTCAAGTAACCACAATTGAAGTAAAGAATAGGGATCACAAGACTTACCAAGTCTCCTTCATAATTCATCTTGAAGGTCTTACCATCAACCCTTAAATAAACCCAATAGGGGAGTGATATCATCACACAACAATAACCAATAGAATAACAAGGCCAATTGCATCACTATATCACAATTCATCACTAGTCCATAGCTTAAGATAATAGACTTAGATCGAATTAACAACATACTTTATAACCTAGATCAACTTCTCAAGAACAATCATGATAGGACTATAATTCATCCTAATAAATTCATCATTGATTCTATAACATCATCTAGTAGCAATTCAACCTATAACTGTTACACCCTAAAAATAAGCTAGTTTGAACTAGAGCCTAACACTTGTGTCATGATGCTTTAAAGTCATAAAATGGTTAAAATAGTGTTCATAGTCAGTATATATATTTTGGAATTGTTTGGAGGTCAAACGTCCAAGACATTCGGAAACTAGTCGAAGTTGAAATAGTGTGTCGTTGTGTTTTGTAGTGATGTTTTGGGGGATGGTTTGAATGTGAAATTCAGTACCGATAGTTCCTTCGTAAGTGGAGCTACTAACCATAACATATTCACTCAATGCTAGCCTTTGTTCTCATAGAGTAAGTTCAATAAAAAGGGGCATATGAAAAGGTATCATCTCTTAGTCATTACCTAGTCATAATGCACCTACCGAAGATGGGTCCACTAGGGCTGCTACTCAATGGTCTATAAGGATAGATCATTCTTAACCTTCTTTCTATATAGAAGGTTGCACATATTGGTAATGCTTAGAAGGGCACCATACAAGACAAAGGTGCCTAAGCCTACTGAGTCAAGATGTTCATTCATAATGTGCATGTATAAAGTAAGGGACACAAGTCTACCAAAACAAGACACAACATACTTTACTTTATTACATATACCATATCATTCTTTGAAGCACTTAGGAATGACCGTTATCATCTTTATGTCATCCTATACATTACTATAACATCATCAATATAACCATTATCGACTAATATAATCAAGTAGGAACAATCATGCATCAACTCTAAGACTACACACCTAAACTCATAGGCATAGTCTAACATGATCACCTAACAATATCCAACTTTGACATTACTAGCATGTAGATTGATATGATCATACTTCACATAATCAACTACACAAATCATCATAACATATCAAGTAATTTCCGACAAGGCCATGATCATCATAATACATAAAGTATCGCTTATGAGGCCACATCAATTGCAAGTGAAGCACATAACACCACCACCATAGGTGAACCATACCAATGACAATATAATTGAAGTATAACTAACATAAAATAAAGAGAATTAGGACAGCGTACAACCACTCCTTTCTCACCGCTTCAATCCATAGCTAAGTCATCCAATTCAATACCATAAGGCCCTTACCCATGGCCGTGAACATCAATTCAATACATAAATAACATTACTCAATGAATCTAAATCAATTCAATATATATTTATCAATCTATGACCAATTAGATGTCAATTTAATAAAATTCTTACATCATTCAATAGCCCATAGAAAACTACCCTATAATTCAAAAGTATAGAGATAAGATCACTTAACCCAAAGAATAGTAAAAATAAGAATTGCATGGTTTGCATGGGTTCATAGGAATTATAGCTTGAAACCATTGCATTAACATCAATTCAATCCTAAAAGAGTTATTCAAAACCATTTATGCAAGAACCCATGAAAGGATTATGAAATTGGACAATTCATGTTTTTGATCATCTTTTAAAAACATTGTAGTTGACTCCTTTAAGAAAGAGATTTCAAGGATGAAGAACCATACCTTAATTGTATTAAAATCCCACAAGATTGATGAAGAAAAACATGAGAAACCTATCTTCTTCCTTGGAGCTTCAAATCTTCAACAATGGAGTTTTGGAGAGAGTGAATGGAGAGGTTTTGTTTTGAGTTGACTGTTTTGATTTAATTGGTGAGGTTAGGGGCTTAAGTAGGTCTATGAACCGTCCATAATAAACCCCTAAATTACCCAAAATACCCCTACATTTATTGAACAATTTAACCAACTCAAATTTGACTTAAAAACGACGCAACGCAATCTGGGACTTTACTGTGGGTCTCAGAGACACTTTCAAATCTTTTTTTTTTGAAAATTCTTGGACATAATATTTCGTGACTGCCCCGCGTCGCAAGGCAAAAGTTTTGCCTACTGCTTCACAGCTGCGCGTCGCGCAGCAGCATGCCATTTCTTGGCTGCTTGGCAGCTTTGCTGGCCCATGTTTGCGTCCTCCTTGGGGACTCTTTTGATGGTCCTCGTGGAGTCGTTACCAAACGTTTCGACCCTTTGTATATAATTCTACGCATAGGAACTTTTGGTACTGAATTTCACCTTCAAACCATCCCCCAACACATCATTACAAAACAGTACGACACACTAGTTCAACTTCGACTAGTTTCCGAACGTCTTGGACGGTTGACCTCCAAACACTTCCAAACTTTATATACATCCTAAGAATACTATTATTAACCATTTATGACTTTAAAACATTGTGACAAACGTGTTAGGCTCTAGCTCAACCTAGCTCATTTTGAAGGACGTTAGAATCTCCCCCACTTGGACAACATTCGTCCTCGAATGAACATTGCTATACTTTGAACATTTTTAAGAGTTAAGACACAATGACTAGAAGCTCATAACCGTACCACACAGTATACCATACACATAGATAGGAGAAACAGTACTCCACATAACAAAGAGACTAACAACACAACAAGAAGGTAGGAACTACATCTACAAATCATCATGCAATAAGACTCACATTTTCATTGCATATAGGAGGAACTTCCTTATCCAAATATTATGATACTCATATACAACAATTATAGAAACATCATAAAAAAAATTCATGAAAGAACAATTTAGTCAAAATTTAAAAATCTTTACAGTGAGCACCAATTTCTTTACAATGAAACATGTTCAATTTTCCAAAAATGCAATTCATAAACAATTTTTTTGGAAGCATGACAATATGAGAGATAAAACCATATAAACTCAATTTAAAACATAATCATAACTTCATGAAAATCACAATGCAAGGAATGAATGAAATTCACTTTCAACTAGACTTCTAAACACAATGCATCATGCAACATGCTACTATGACATTCTATCTCTCAAGATTGAATTGAATAGAAGAGATGAGACCAAAATCTACAATTCAACTAATCTCCATACTCCCCCACTTAGAAGGAACTCATATAACTAAAGAGAGAAAACTATAACTTACCGGCAACATCATTATTATCCGGTTTTGTTCCTTTGGCCGGAGAGAATAGAAGCGAGTCTTTCCCTTTGGAGCACCACCATCCGAAACATTAGGAAGAACTTGCTTGGCCTCTCTTCCTCTAGATGCAATAGAAGGACAATCTCTCACCTTGTGATCATCCTTCCTACAACCAAAGCACCCACTAGTACCAGCTAGACACTTTCCAAAGTGATTCTTCCCACAAGTAGCACCAGTAGGCTTAACCACTTGGGAACTACCACCTCTCTCATATTTAGCCTTAAGAGCACTAGAACCATCTTTATTTGGAGCCCTCTTCTTAAACTTATATTGAACTTTCTCATCGGTTCTTCCCCTCTTAGCATCTCTACTTCTCCTGCCAAATTTAGACTCTTCAATGGATTGTGCATACACCATAAGCATAGATAGATTCATGTCACCATGGAGCATGGCTGTACGACACTCTTCCTTAACAATATCCGAAATACCGGTCAGGAACCTACTCATCTCATCTCTAGGGTTAGACACCAAGGATGGAGCATACTTAGAAAATAGGCTAAACTTTAAGGAATACTTCTCAACACTCATGATGCCTTACCTAAGGTTTATAAATTCCTCAATCTTAACCCCCCTCTTCTCACGGGGAAAGTATCTTTCTAAGAATGCATCCTTAAACTCTTCCCACTCTAAGGGACCCGAATCAACCGCTCTACTATCCTTTCATTGAGTAAACCATACCTGAGAAACATTTTTCAATTGATACGAAGCTAACTCCTCTTTCTCCCTAGAAGTCACTCCCATTGAATACACTATCTTATACACCTCATCCAAGAAAGATTGGGGATCTTCTCCAACCTTAGAACCAAAGAATATAGGAGGATTCATCCTCACAAAGTCCCTCAATCTAGAGGTCATAGAACTCTCCATAGAATTCACCCTAGGACCAATGTCTCTATACACTTGAGTTGTTATAGCTCGGGATAGAGTAAGGAGAGACTCTCTAATCTCCCCATTAGCCATTTGCAGGGGAACCACCGGAACCTCATTACCTCTTTCCACAATAGGGACTTTATCGTCTTGACCATCTTGAACATCTTGAACACCTTGAGGAACCTACTCAACTTGTGGCACATGTCCACCTCGGGAAGAAAGTCCCTCATTCATATCATTATCCTCAACCTTCCAGGCCGGTGTCCTCCTCGTATTCATCTTCCTTGAAACACAAGGAATACGATAAGAAAAGGACACTCAAAACTTGTAATCTCTACGACACGACATATGAGTAGAAAATAAGGGAAATTCTATCGTCCTATAGCCTCTCGCCCAAAGGTGTGTCGCGACTAATACCGATGGTCAAGACTCTATTATACGTTGATATTTTAGACTTTTCAATTCCTAAGTACTACTTCATAACCTGATGCTCTGATACCAAGTTTGTAATGACCCGAAAGAACCCCTAGAAGTTAGGGCATTCCCAAATTTAAACAGGGCGTACTCGACCTCTCGGAGGTCTTGTACAAGCCCTTTGACATCGTTCATTGCATACATGTATGAAATGTAGTGCGGAATTAAAACTTTTCACATGAAATAATAAGTATACTTCAAAATATCTCTTTTATAGAAAAACATAATGAAAGGCTAAGTCTCAAGTTGCCATCTTAGACATACAAATATATAGGGACACGGCCCATACATCAACATATAGAAAATAGCTAAGTCTATGACAATACTTTAAATAAAGGAAATCTAAACATCAAGGTGTCCTCGAATCTAGCGAGGAAATACCAACTCTTTACTTGAATGAACTCTAATCCAAGCTTCAACTTTGAGACTCCTCTCAAACGCCACATACACCTTTTGAGATAGACAAAATGTATGGAATTAGTACAAACACTTGTACTGAGTATGGCATAATAAATAAAGTCATGATAAACGGACATTTGTACAAAACATGATCTTTTTAATTAAAACATCATAGTATAAGTAAAAGAACCACATTTAACACCTTAGAAACATACAAGATATCACATAAGAATTTAATCAAATATTGAAGAATGTTACAGTGAACTATGTCACTTTACAGTGAACTAAGTTAAACCTCACAGTGACCTCTTTCAGCTTGCAATCCTCTCACCAAAGGTTATCCTAAGACTCACTTAAGTGAGACGAAGAGAGACCGCCCATACACCCTCTCTAAGCACACCTAAATGATCCTTAAGACATCCTAATATAAGATCATTCTCACTTTTATTTGTTAAACTCTCTACCTAGAATTACTCCAAGACTCACCTAAGTAAGACATGAAGAGATCGCTCATACACCCTCTTCAAGCCTACCTAAACAATCCTGAAAGCTACTCTAAATGAGTACTTTTCCATTAACATTCCCTTACTAAAGTCATTATGTTCATTAAGTCAGTTAGAAAATATTCATCACTTATGTAAATTCACATAATGGTCTTCAAGAAGACCTAGGGCACTCACACATTAATATCTTCAAACCCTAATCGTGCAATGTCTAGATAGAGTCCAATTCCACTACCTAAACTTCATAGTACTTATCCAACACTAGAATGCATCCCACATGATGAGAATAGGCAATAACTGACATTGACAATATTATCTAGGCATGGAATCCGGAGTTATAAACCTACTACGATTGAGGGTGTTCTACTTGCCAAGGGTAGAACTAGGACACATACCATGTAGGCACATGGTTAAGTAATATCAAGGTCTTTTATGCACTCTAGTCTCATTCTCAAGTAGAGATACATTGTACTCTAGTCTCCTTCTTAAGTAGAGCTACAAATCATAACATATTCACTCAGTGGTAGCCTATGTTCTCATAGAGTAAGTCCAATAAAAAGGGTCATATGAAAAGGTACATCTCTTAGTCATTACCTAGTCCTTATGCACCTACCAAAGATGGATACACTAGTGCTTCCACTCAACGGTCTATAAGGATAGCTCATTCTTAACCTTCTCTCTATATAGAAGGTTCCATATATTAGTCATGCTTAGAAGGGCACCATCATAGGTCTACCGATCCTAGACTTTAATTTAACATTCATTCATACACATACAAGAAAAAGGTGCCTAAGCCTACTAAGTCAAGATGTTCATTCATTATGAGCATGTATCAAGTAAGGGACACAAGTCTACCAAAACAAGACACAACATACTTTACTTTATTACATATAGCGTATAAATCTTTGAAGCACTTAGAAATGACACTTATCATCTTTATGTCATCCTATACATTACTATAACATCATTAATATAACTATTATAGACTCATATAGTAAAGTAGGAACAATCATGCATCAACTCTAAGACTACACACCTAAAGTTCCTACTTGACTATATGAGTCTATAATGGCTATATTGATGATGTTATACTAATGTATAGGATGATATAAATATGATAAGGGTCATTCTTTAGTGCTTCAAAGAATGATATGTTATATGTAATAAAGTAAAGTATGTTGTGTCTTGTTTTGATAAACTTGTGTCCCTTACTTGTTACATGTATATGATGAATATAAACATCTTGACTTAGTAGGCTTAGGCACCTTTATCTTGTATGTGTATGGATGAATGTTGAATGAAACTCTAGGATTGGTAGACCTAAGATGGTGCCCTTCTAAGAATGACTAATATGTGGAACCTTCTATATAGAAAGAAAGTTATGAATGAGCTATCCTTATAGACCATTGAGTGGCAGCCCTAGTGGACCCATCTTTGGTAGGTGCATTATGACTAGGTAATGACTAAGAGATGGTACCTTTTCATATGCCCCTTTTTATTGAACATACTCTATGAGAACAAAGGCTAGCACCTAGTGAATATGTTATGGTTCGTAGCTCTACTTAAGAATGAGACTAGAGTACAATGTATCTCTACTTGAGAATTAGACTAGAGTGCATAAAAGATGTTGATATTCTTTAACCATGTGCATACATGGGATGTGTCCTAGTTCTACCCTTGGTAAGTAGAACACCCTCCATCGGAGTAGGTTTATGACTCCGGATTCCAAGCCTAGCTAGTATGGTCTATTTCAGTTATTGTCTATTATCGTCATGTGGGATACATGCTCGTGTTGGATAAGTACTAGGAAACTTAGGTAGTGGAATGGGACACTATCTAGACATTGCACGACTAGACTTTGAGGTAGTGGAATGGGATGCTATCTAGACATTGCACGACTAGACTTTCAATATTTTAGTATGTGAGTCCCTAGGTCTTTCTAAGACCATTATGTGAAGTCTATAATGAATGAAATGTCTTCTAATTGACTAAGTGAACGATCATGACTTTAGCTAATGTATGTTGAATAGAATGTGCTCTATCTAGGGTAGCTTTGAGGGTTGCTTAGGTAAGCTTGAAGAGAGTGTATGGGCGATCTCTTCTTGTCCTACTTAGGTGAATCTTAGAGTAACCTTAGGTGGGGTGTTAATGAAAGGAAAAATGAACAATCTTATATTAGGTAGTCGTAAGGATCATTTAGGTGTGCTTAGAGAGGGTGTATGTGCGGTCTCTCTTCATCTCACTTAAGTGAGTCTTAGGATAACCTTTGGTGAAAGGGTTGCAAGATAAAAGAGGTCACTGTTAAGTTGAACTTAGTTCAGTGTAATATTCTTCAATATTTGATAAAATGCTTATGTGATATCTTATATGTTTCTAAGGTGTTAAATGTTGTTCTTATACTTATACAATGATGTTTTAATCAAAAAGAGCACGTTTTATACAAATGTCCATTTATCATGATTTTATGCATTATTCCAAAATTAGTACAAGTGTTTGTACAAACTCCCTACATTTTGTCTATTTCTAAAAGTGTAGGTGGAGTTTGAGAGGAGTCTCAAAGTGGAAGCTTGGATTAGTGTTAATTCAAGTAAAGAGTTGGTATATCCTCACTAGATTGAAGGACATCTTAATGTTTAGATTTCCTTATTGAAAGTATTGTAATAGACATAGGTATTGTATTTATGTTGAAGTATGAGCCGTGTCCCAATATATTTGTATGTCTAAGATGGCGACTTTGAGACTTAGCCTTTCATTATGTTTTTCAATAAAAGAGATATTTTGTAGTATTATTATTTTATGTGAAAAGTTTTAATTTCGCACTACTTTTCATATATATATGCAATGACTGGTACGAAAGGGCTTGTATAACACCTTTTAGAGGTCGAGTACGACGTGTTTCGATTTGGGAATGCCCTAACTGCTAGGGGGTACTCTTGGTTCTTGACAATAACCAAGTCAATTGAACCAACATTACACAATGCATATTAAGATCATAACCTAGGGTTACGGGGAAAGGGTCATCTTCTACAATTTAGACCAATCCATCACGAGAGAACATAATTAAGTTAGAATACATGTTAATCTTTAAAAAAATATCCAAAAGAAATCATAAACAAGGTAATTCAAAACATCAATTTCGATATTGGAAAAGACCCACATGAAAACTCAACTTTTGAAATCACTTGGAAGAACCCTTTGGGGAAAGGAGTCCCAAAGTTTAATTAGATCCCATACCTCAATGTTTGATGAAAAATTGATGGAGAAATTCATCCCTTTACAGCCCTTAAGCTCTCCCCTAGCTTGGTCTTCAATGGAGTTCTTCAATTAGAGAGAGAAAGAAGAGAGAAGGAAGAGAATTTGGGTTTCTTAGTTATGAGGATTAGGTTAGTCTAATGGGGTTAGAGTCCTTATATGGATGTTAATTAACTTAATGAGACTTCCCTTAAACCCAACTAACAACCTAACCCCTTAATTATTTAATTGAAACTAATTAAAATGTGCAACAAATTAGACCCCTCACAGACGAGACCATGATGACCCTTCGTTTGGGAGACAACGGCCATAGGACCCTCCGTACTGTTGGTCCATCGGTTTGGTCAGAGACTGGTCCACAACAAGTCTTGCGGAAAATGTACAGGTTTTCATCGATGAGGCAATCGATTCCCCCATCCATTGACATATGGATCGTCAACTGAGAGTCGTGGTCACACTGCCTTGGGTAGTCATTTGACCACAAATGCAAGGGTCCTCCTCAAGGCCCTTGGTTGGTCCTTGGGGAGTCGTGCCCAGACGTTTTGACTGCGAATCAACTCTAATACATGTTATATACCCTTACACACTTTTTCATCATTTTCTGACTCCTAAAAGCTAGTCAAATAGGCTAAGGCACGATAGTGCCTCATTAAACTATTTCTCGGACGTCATGGACGTTCTTTAATGTTTTGGTTTCTAAACCTCCTGAATGACTTATATACCTTAAAATAGACCTTAAAACAGCGTCTAAGCCTTTTGACACCTATGTTAGGCTCTAGAACACATCTTATATTTTTCGAAGTGTTACAAACCATTAGACGAGAAATGTTCATATTATCATGTATCATAGCCGAACGACATTCTTCTTTCAAGTCATCCGACACTCCAATCACAAAGCCTCTCATTTCATCCCTAGGGTCGGAAACCAATGAAGGAGCATACTTTGACATTTAATAAATTTCAACAAGTAATCAAGTACACTCATACCTCCTTGAAAAGGTTAATGAATTCTCCACTTTGGCTTCCCTCTTCTCCCGAGGAAAGAACATATCAAGAAAAGCCTTCTTCAAAATCCCCATGTCATCGGTCTACCCCTTAAAGGCCTATTATCACTTCATTGGACGTACCAAGTTTGTGCCACATCTTTGAGTTGGTAGGTGGCTAACTTGGCTTTCTCACTAGTATTCAACCCCATAGCATAGATAATTTTGTAGGTTTCATCAATAAACTCTTGCTGGTCTTCCTCCACTTTGGACACATAGAAAGTAGGAGAATTAATCCTAGTGGAATCCGTCAAACGGGACGCCATGGTGCCAACATGTTGTTTTGCTTGGTTTACCACCTCCCGATTATCTTGACCCATCATGCCTTGTGCTTCAGTGGTGAAGGCTTCTTGTTGTGTGGTAATGGCCTTGGCAATTTGGAGAAAGGTTGCCCTTATGTCACCATCCGTCAAGGGCGTAGGATTGACCAGAGCTTGATCATCATTAGCAACTTCTTTAAGAGGAGGGACTTGATTGCCTTGGAGAGGAACTCCTTCATTGTTAGTGTCTTCATCAAGTCTTCGAGTTGCTGTTCTTCGAGTATTAATTTCCTATAATCACAAAAAAAGTATTAGATGCTAAGGGCACATAGATTCAAGACTCTTGAGGCGGAAAATTGGATTTCCAAGAAAATGAGTGTTTCCTAAGCATCATATAGTTTCCTATTAAGACGTGTGGCGCGCTTCACAATTATGAGTAACAATATACATAGACGTGGTTGAGTGAGACATTGACTCTAAAGATATTCAACCTCATTCTCCGATACCAAGTTTGTCACATCCGGGGAGCAACACCTAGACAAAATTGGCATCGTCGTCCTCGAAGAGAACAAAGACAAGCCTGTTAGTTTACATCATTACATTCATAGGTTAAAAATGCGGAAAATATAAAACTTTTCTTCTATATATCATGAGGTTTACATAGATCTCTAACATACACATAATATATTCATATCGAATATACATAGACCCTTCTTATATGAATATTATATAGTCTTCTACTTTTATGGAACATATAAATATAAGATATAACATGGTCTTAAAATGGATGTCTCATCTCATAACCACCTAAACAAGAGTATAACAATTGGGCCTAGCCCATATATCAATACAGTAAAGCCACATATAGGCTATACAATCTTTACTACTCAAATGAAAGGAAATGAACAAAGTAACTTTAAAACTATTTAACATCCAATTCTAGAAAGTGGCATAGCCCTCGAAGTGGTGAGGACCTACCCAACTTGGAGAATGAGAATTCCAAGTCTTCCTTCAAAAATCGTCACAGGCACTTGAAAAACCGAAACCTAAATTTTGGTGAAAAAGGAATAAATGGGGTTAGAACATCACTTGTACTAAGTGTAGTACCATATGCACACACAACATAAAATCATGCTAAAAAGGGACATTTCATTAATGCATGCTATTTTACTCTGAAAAAGTCTTATGCACATTCAAGAAAAAATATCAATCAATAGCACATATTTCATTAAGTCAAGACCATGTACCTCAAAAGACCAACAATACAATATTTAGTCAAGTCACACAGATATCAACATAATTGAGCACATAATCAAGAATACTCTATCATCAAGTTATAACATCAACAAACATGTATAAAAGTTCATAATATCATAACCAAAGGAAAACCATTACTCATGAACCCTCATTAAGTGCACTAGTGCAATGACTAAGCAATGCCCCATAACTTCACTTAATCAAGTAAACAACAAAAGAAGCACAAACAATGTCCAACTTCACATAACATATCACTAAGAGTACATAACATCATACTTTAGCAGTAGAGACCAAACACATGTTCATAAGTGAAACCAACATCACATAGTGTCATTAACATGTAAGATCATCATATACCTATCATTTACATTGATAAGAATATACATACATAATAACATCCTTCCAAGACTTTCCTCAAGGCTAATTAGTGCAATGTATAGGTAGAGTCCCATACCCCTACCTACACTAAGTTAAACCCCTTAGGTCATCCTAGTTAGAGTTCACTTTATTAATTTGTTTTACCTTTTGGGAACATCTTTCCTTAACATTCATACACCACATTAGCTAATGTGGAATCTGTTGTCATGAAAACCTACACCGAAAGAAGGCGGACTACTTTCCAAGGTAGTACCAAAACTTAAACATAGCAACTATGTGAATCCACTAGATAGTATTCCAATGGGGGCAACATAGTTCAAGAACTAGATGATGTAGTTGGGCCCCTCGTTATACTACATGCATTATAGAATCCAATATCATGAGTAAGTTAGTGATCCTAGCTTCCCTATGTGGGAAAGGACACTCCTCACTCTAGTTCACTCGGTGCTATGCTAGAGTCCCTTTTTGAAATATCTTTAAGCCTTTATTAATTATCATAGCTTAATTTAGGCCATAGGATTTATCCCTTATATAATCATCATCATATCTCAACAAGAATTTCATGAGTATTTGCTTTCATTAAAATTCAGACATGTGAGGTTAGCACATTTACTTAATCACATTATGATAAGGCACATTGGTAAGTTATCACCATCCTTATAACCTTGACATCTTATCCAACAACTCACAAAACATAGTTCAAGACATTTCAATTAAACATCATACCAACCCTAACCAATCTTTATCATAAGATATACTTCAATATAACTTAATCACTAAACACGGGAAATCATAATTGAAGTAAAGAATTGAGATTACAAGACTTACCCCAATCTCCTTCACAAGCCATCATCGAGGTCTTACCATCAACCATCAAATTCAAAACAAAAATGGGTGTAGTATCGTCACACAATAGAAACCAACGTATTAATAAAGTCAATTGAATCACTACACGACAATTCATTACTAGATTATAGCCTAGGGTTAGAGACTTAGGTCAAATTCATGATATACTTCACAACCTATGTAAATACTCAATAACTAGCATGATTGGACTACAATATATCACCATATACTCATAACTTAGCATAATGACAACATAGAATAATAATTCACACATTAACCAAGCCAATTATATCAATACTAGATAATTTCAATTCAAGATCACAACCTAGTGCTAAGGGGAAAAGGTGATCTTTCCACAACTAGGTCAATTCATCAAGAAGTAGTATAATTGAGTCATAATACATGTTAATCTATTCATAATAATCAAAAGTGATCATAAACAAAGCAATTCACAAGATCAATTTCGTATTGGAAGAAAACTCACTTGAATTTCATCTTTTTAAAATCATTTTAGAGGAACCCTTTGGGGTAAGTGATCCCAAAGGTGAAAGGAATACCATACCTTACTAGTTGATGAAGTTTGATTGAGAAAACTTGATATTGAGCAGCACTATAACCCTCCTTTGCTTGGTCTTCTATAGAGTTTCTTTGGGACAGGGAAAGAAGAGAGAAGGAAGAGCAATTGGGTTTCGGAAATTAGGAGAGTTGGGTTTAGTTTAATCAGGCTAGGTTTTTACATAGAGGTCCTTAATTAAATTTAATTGAACCTCCCCTAACCCTTAATTAACTTACAAACCACTTAACTATTTATATTAAATAAGTAAAACAAAAATGCAACACACAGACCTGACCTATGAGACCCCGACTGACGGGCTGTAGGTTAGTCGACAGGCAGTATGGCCTCCGTGCTGCACATCCGTCGTTGGTGAAAGAGACTGGCCAAAACAGACTCTTCACGAAATTGACTAAGCGACCATCAATGGTGGCCATCGACGCCCCGTCGATTGGCCTACGCCTCGTTTGTTGGCAATCATCGATGGCACCGTCTTTTGACACCTTTTTTTCAATCATGAAGGTTCTTCCTCAAGGACCCTTTGGATGGTTTCGACTATAAACAAACTCTAATACGTGTTAGACACCTTACCACAAAATTTCATCATTTTCCGACTCCTAAAACTTAGTCAAATAGACTAAGGTACACTAGCACCTCTTGAACTAGTTTTTGAACGTCATGGACGTTGTAAGACCCCGAAAATGACTTAGGGTGTCTAGAGCCTAACATGTTCATCATAATAGTCTAAGGTCCTAAAATTTCATATAATATGGTATTGAGGCAGTGTGTAAGGTTTGAGGTGATTTGGAAGTGAAACGTCAAGGGACGACCAAGACGTTTGATGACTAGTCACTTATGTGCCTCCTGTGTCTATACGTGCTTATATTTACATTTAATGAGCTTAAGAAGTCTTAAAATGAGTCATAATTATTTCTATAGGCATTGTATGGAGTTTCATGAAATTTGAAGGTCAAACGTCTAAGACGTTCGAATGATAGTCCTTGAGACAAGCATGTGTGTGTCTTTATGGGGCTTAACATGTTTGGACGTGCTACGTGAAATTGTTTTGGGTGAAACTAATGTGGAAGGTCCTTGACTTGTTAATGTTCATATTTACATTGGAAATGCCTTGGTACGAATTCCCAAGGGCCCACAAAAAGGACCCAAAGGTTGTCAACACACTGCCTTGGCCATGTCAATCGACGAGATCAACTGACGCCCCGTCGATGGGGAGGCATCGATGTATACTTAGCCTGGAGAAAGGCTTGTCAACATGACATCCTCAAACTCAATTGACGGAGGCACAAGATGCTCTGTCGATGCATGTCTCGTGTCATTGCCTGCACACTATTTCATTAAAGGGGTGAATGGGAAATGCACCTCACGTGCTAACCTGACCCTACACGGTTCATGTAGTTATTTTTGGTTGTATATAAGTGATCAAAACGTGATCAGCCCATTCTCAAATATATTCACACAAAATAGACTTTCCCTCCAAAACCAATTCTCCGTACAAACCTCCATTGATGGTGAAGCTCAAGAAAAGCTTGGAGCTTGGATTTCCTGGGTTATTCATCAAATTTCGGAGGTTTTCATCTTGATAAAGGTATTGTAATCCTTCATCTCTAAGTAACTTTTCACTTGGAGAGTTAATCTCAATGTTTTCAAAGAGAAAATATGATCAAATCTCTTATTCTTCAATCTAGCCATGGGTTCTTTATAAAAACATTTTAAAAGGCTTAATCATGATGAATTGATGATAATGTATTGGTTTTAACGTGATTTTCAATCCATTTGCATGCTCAGACACACAAGGTCATTTCAAGGCAAATCATTCGAACGTCATGGACTTTCTTCGGCATTTGACCTTCAGACTTCACAAAACTTGACACACTGCCTATATACATCATAATAACTCATTTAATGACCTCATAACCTCATGCATCACACATAAACACATAAAACACATATGAGGCTCATAGATGACTTAGTTGTCGAACGTCATAGTAGTCCCCCGACGTTTGACTTTCAATGCACCTAAACTCTTAGACACTGCATAAATGCCACATTATAGACAACTTAGGACCTTACACCATCATGAACACCATGTTAGGCTCTAGCTTCACCTAAGTCATGTTCGAGATCTTACAATCTCCCTCACTTATACAATATTTGTCCTCGAATGACACTTTCGACTCTCCGAACGCTTCCAAGAATAGAGATTCAATTAGAATATCATAACCATACAATATAAAACATTATACAATACAGCAATATAGAGAAAAAATAAATTTCACATAATGAAGAGCATCACAACACAACAAGAAACAAGAATAAATTCTACAACTCATTATGCTATAAAACTCACATCCTCAATTCCAAATAGCAAAAAATTATTTTATATTCATTATCAAGCTCATATAAATCAGTTATAACCACATTACAACAATTTTTGACCAAAAAATGAATTAGTTATTTTTTGCAAATTTTACAGTGAGCAGGAAGTTCATTACATGTAATTATGCATTTTTTCCAGAAATGCGTCTTTTAGAGAATTCATTATGGAAACATGGTAATATGAAAGGTAAAATCATATAAACACGTTTTACAACATAATCTTAGATTTATAAAATACACAATGCAAAAAATCAATGAAATTTAATTTCAATAAGACTCCTAAACACCATGACCATGCAACAAGCTTCTAGGACATTTCTAGACAATCTATTTAACCATACTCCCCATCTTAGAAGGAACTCATATCACTAAAAAGAGAAATACAAGGACTTAACATCATCATCATCACCCTCATCCGGCTTTGATCCTCTAGTCCGGAGTGCATAGAAACGCCTCTTATTTGGAGCATTATCTTTTGGAACATTAGGAGTAACTTGCTTAGCATACCTAGTAGGACAATCCCTCACTTTGTGTCCATCTTTTCCACATGCAAAGAAATTCCTGGTACCCCTTAGAAACTCCCCATATTGCCTCTTTGTACAAGTGACACATGTAGGCATGTCATTTTGAGAACCACCTCTTTTCTCAAATTTCACCTTAGGAGCACTAGGTTCATCTTATGTTTGAGCCCTCTTTTTTAAACCTAGGTTGACCTTGATAACTTGAACCACTTCTCTTCATGTTTCTAGAAATACTTCCAAGTTTAGACTCCTCAAAAGATTGAGCATACACCATGATTCTAGCTAAGGTCATATCATCATGTAGCATGACCGTACTGTATTCTTCTCACACTAAGTCGGCGACCCCGGTCACAAACCTACTCATCTCATACCTAGGATTAGACACTAAGGATGGTGCATATCTAGACAAAATATAGAACTTCAAAGAGTATTTATCAACACTCATATTACCTTGTTTGAGATTGATAAACTCCTCTACCTTCACCTCCCTCCTCTCACAGGGAAAGTAGTTTACTAGAAAAGCTTCTTTAAATTCTTCCCACTCAATTGGACTCGACTCAACCGGCCTATTATCCTTCTACTGAGTGTGCCAAACTTGATAAACATTCCTCAATTGATATGAATCAAACTCCGCCTTCTCCATAGATGTAACCCCCATAGCACTCAACACCTTGTACACACCATCAAGAAACTCTTGGGGATACTCTTCCACCTTAGAGCAAAGAAATTTTGGAGGATTCATCCTCACAAAGTCTCTGAACCTAGAGGTCATAGTTCTCTTATCAACATTCATCCTAGGATACGTACTAAAATTCACTTGAGTAGTCACGGCTTGGGCTAAATCAAGAAAAAACTCTCTAATGTCCCTACTAGTCAATTCCAGATGAACCACCAGAACCTCATTACCTCCTTCCACAATAGGGAATTGATCACCTTGGGAACCATGAGAACCTTGAGCAACTTGCTCAACTTCCTCAACTTGAGGAGGAACTACCTCATTCACCGTTTCCTCTTCCAACCTTCTAGCGGCCATCCTTCGAGTATTCATCTTCTAGAAACACAAGGAAACACATTAAGAAGGATACTCATAATATTTACTCTATGGCACAACATATGAGTAGAAAAGAAAGGAAACTCCATCATCCTATAGCCTCTCGCCCACAGATATGTCGCGACTCACACCGATGGTCGAGACTCTACTAGACGTGTCTTGATGAGATTTTTTGATTCCTAAGACTACTTTCATATCCTATGCTCTGATACCAAGCTTGTCAAGTCCCGAGAACACACCATAGAAGATATGGCACTCTCAGAGTGCACCAACGTACTTGACCTCTCGGAGGTCTTATAAAAGCCCTTTCGTATCATTCATCGCATATACATAGTGAAAAGTAGTGCGGAATTAAAGATTTCACAAACATTTTTATAGTCTTTAAAAATATCTTTCATATAAAACTCATAGGAAATACTATGTCTCAATCTCATCAAAGCTTAGACACAAGAGTACTTGGTACACGCCCTTACACAATAGAAATATAGTACTACTAAGTCTATTACAATACTTCAATAAGAGAAATAAAAGACATCTATGACCTCAAGTCAAATGGGGACATACTTCAACTTCACTTGAATGATGCTACGATCCAAGTCTTGCTTCACAATGCTTCTCACCTACCAACCACTATAGACATAGATAATAGCATGGAATTAGTACAACAACATGTACTAAGTATGACATAATACATAAAAATCATGAAAACGGACATTTATTGGAAACATGGATCTTTTGATTTAAACATCATAATATAATCATAAGAACAATATTTAACTCCTTAGAAAAACACATGAAATTACTTAATCAATTTATCACATTTTATGTAACGTTACAGTGAACTCCTTCACAGTTACAGTGAAGTGATTCTAATTCATATAGGACACTTCCTAGCATGTAATTATCTCACTAAAAGGTATCCTAAGGCTCACTTAAGCAACACAAAGAGATATCGCCCATACACCCTCTCTAAGCATGTATAGATGATCCTCAAGACTACTTATAATGAGCCATACACATTTACAAGACACCAAAACACATAACATTTATAATGTGACATTCTCCTTACCAAGGCTATCAAAACACTTACTTAATTACTCCTAGAAGATATCGTACATACACTCTCTTAAAGGTTACCTAAATAATCCTTAAGACTTCCTAAGTTTAGATCATGCCTAAAGTATCAACAACCTTCCCTAACTAGAGCCATCCTCAAGACTTCCCTAGATAAGACATGAAGAGATCATCCCTTATGCCCTTTTCATACTTTAACTAAGAATCCTTAAGTAACTCAACAACAGGTACTCATTCATATACATGCTTTCTAAAATAAGAAATTATTCCATTAGTTCATTAAGAAATATTCATCACTTAGAGGACATTCAAGTAATGGTCTTGGAGAAGACCTAGGGACTGTCACTAACATGTTCAAAGCCTATTGTGCAATGTCTATATAGCATCCCATACCACCACCTAAATTTCATAGAACTTCTCCAATACTAGTAGGTATCCCATATGATGAGAATAGGAAATAACCGACCTAGGTCATGGTAGAAAAGCATGGAATACATATTTTTAACCTACTCCGATAGAGGGTGTTCTTCTTGCCAGTGGTAGAACTTGGACAGATCCCATGGAGGCACATGGTTAAGGAATATGGAGGGCTTACTTTGTATTATAGCCTCATCCTATAGCTAGAACTACTTCCCTTACCACACTCACTCGCTGCTAGCCTTTGTTCTCATCGAGTAATTCACATTAAAGGTTCATACAAAAGGGTTCCGTATCAAGTTCATAACCCATTAACATTTATCCTACCAAAGAGGTCCCCTAGGGCTGCCTTACAATGGCGACAAGAAGCTCATAATGAATATCCTAATAATTTATATGATGCCGTTACATCCATCCAACCTTAAGTCCATCATTCATTACAGGAAGGTTACCATTATGGCTTTCGACTTCAAGGTTCATAACCTTACCACTAGGTTCAAGGTTTCACATAAAGGACCTCTTAACATCATTCAAGGTCTCCTAACATTCATACATTCAGGACTAAGAGTCTTTAGCATCCTAATTCAAGACATCACATATTCACGTATCATTCATGCATCAAGAAGAGGGACTTGAGTCTACCTAAACAAGACACATCATTACTTCACTCTATTACATATTGCATATCATATTCAAGAAGAACATAGGCACAACCTTCATCACCTTTAGGTCACCCTATACATTGCTATAACATTATCAATATATCTAACATAATATTCAATAACCAATTAGGAAGAATCATGCATCAACTCTAAGACTACACACATAAAGAGATAGTCATAGTCTAAAATGATCATAAAATATCAATAGAAGAAACTCATACTTTCACATTACTTCACATTTAGGTAGATATGATAATACTTCACATAATAAACTACACAAATCATCATATTACTTCAAGTAGTGCCGACAAGGCCATAATCATCATAATACATAACGTAACGCAGACAAGGACACATCATTCACATAACACCGCCACCATAATTGAGAGATACAAATAACAACATAATTCAAGAGCTACATTTCATAAAATAAAGAGAATCAGGGCAGCGTACCACCAATCCATTCTCTCCACTTCAATCCTTAGCTAAATTATCCAATTCAATACCATAAGGCCCTTACCCATGGTCATGAACATCAATTCAATACATAAATCATAATACTCAATGAATCTAGGTTAATTCAATATAGATTTATCAATATAATATAACATATATATCAATTGAATACAATTCTTACATCATTCAATAGCCCTTAAAAAACTACACTACAATTCACAAGCATTAAGTCAATATCAAGTAACCCATAAGGTAGTAACGAACTAGAGTTCATCAATTACATGAGTTCATAGGTTAAATATGTTAAAATCACCTAGTTAACAACAATTCAATCAATCTACAATGCTTATCAACCTTTAATGCAAGAACCCATGGATAGTTCATGAAATTGGACATGTTCGTCTTTGAAAACTTTAGAAAATTTCATTTAATTTGTGCTCCTTGATTAATATAGCTTCAAGGATCAAAAACCATAACTCAATGGTTTTAATCCTCCAATTTTATTAAGAATCACCACTCAAATCTCTAATCCAAGATCTCCCTTGAGTTTTTGGCTTCAATGGGATTCTAGAGAATTTCAAAGATATTTTGGGTTTTGATTTTGAAGAATGAATTCTTCTAAGTGTTAAAGGCTTATACACCTGTTTAAAATACCCAAAATACCCTTCAGGAACCTCCCTTTCTCTTATTTTGAGGTAAGGTGAATTTACAACTTCACCCCTAGACTTACAGTAAAGTTGCGCAGGAGAACAGCTTCAGAGACGGCAACCATCGACGACATGTTTCCCAACCAACGGACCATCTTGTTGGTCCGTGGTTTGGGACTGAGTCTGGTATTTGGCTTCAATCCTCCCATGCCTAAGTGTCAACCCATTAAACCCATCGACGGGGCATCGACTGGCCTACGAGTCGTGCACTGCCTCCGTCATTTGGTGTTGTCTAGGATGTCTTGGTTTCAAGGAAAGGGTCCTTCTTCAATGACCCTTGGTCGGTCCTTGTGAACTTTTACCCGGACATTTACAACCCTAATAGAATTTCATACAAGTTTAGGACCTTTCAGATAAATTTCATCCAAAACGAACACGTACAATTCGACAAAACATGCTTAGACAGACAAGGTCATTTCAAGGCAAACCTTTTGAACGTATTGGACGTTCTTGGGCGTTTGACCTCCAATCTTCACAAAACTTGACACACTGCATATATACACCATAATAACTCATTTAAGGACCTCATAACCTCATGAATCACACATAAACACATAAAACACATATGAGGCGCATAGTTGACTTAGTCGTCAAATGTCTTAGTCAACCCTTGACGTTTGACTTCCAATGCACCTAAAATCGTAGAGACTGCCTCAATTCCGCATTATAGAACATTTTAGGACTTAGAAAATCATGAAAACAATGTTAGTATCTAGATTCACCTAAGTCATTTTTGAGATCTTATACTCAAGAGGTATTTTTGATACAACATCTCTACTCACGAAGTGCACCCAACCCTTCTTCAAATCCTCTCAAGGCTAAGCATAACTCCCCTATGGAGTCTTAAAAATTCATTGACGATAAGTTGAGGGATAACTATTTAGTACTACATTTTAACTAACGAAGAGTACTTATCCCTAAAGGTTACTTTTGAACACCATATCTCAACTCACGAAGGTTATCCAAACTCCAACCAATCTTAGAAAGTTCTTGGGAATAGTGTTGTTGCTACTAAACACTTAATCTCAACTCACGAAGAGTGTTAACCCCAAACCCTCTCCCCCTCCCCATTTTCATACTATAGGAATAGTAGGGATGGTCTAGACACTACATCTCTACTCACGAAGAGTTTCTACCTTACAAGTCCCCCATTTCACTCATTACTTCATTCATACATTAAAAGTGTTTGTGTGAGTACATGTGAACACACCATTAAAATAATCACCATAATCCATAACATTGACTTCTAAACATGCTCATACCCACATTCATCAAACTTCACACACTATAATGCTTCACATAAACATATACTTCATTTAGACATAACATCTTAGGGATACGACCATTTACATTGAAAGAAATACATAATAAATCTTATACATGTCATAAGGAAGAAACTAAAGAAACAAAGACTATGTCCTCGAATATATGAGCACATACTAAATCTTGAGAGAGACAACTTCACAAGCTTAGCCATCTAGGAAAGCTCCACTTGCCTTCCACCTATACTTATGTATATATAGAATTGTATGGGATTAGTAGAAACATTGTACTAAGTATAACATTATGCAAAATCATGCAAAGGGGACAATTTTGTTGGAACATACAAGGGCATGGTCTTTTGATAAAACCTTGATGAATCACGTTACAAAGCATCATTTAATCATCATTTAGCACATAAGGTGAAACTTCCATATTTTTCAACATAAGAGCGTATTTATAGTAAAACCAAAACATCACATGACCTATTTCTATCCAAAGTTATCCTATGGCTCACCTAGGTAAAACATGAAGAGATCGCCCGTACAACCTCTCTAATACATACCTAAGTGATCCTTAAGACTACTAAGGATAAGCATACTTCATTTCATTTAACAATTCAGCATTCAATACCAAAGACACTAAATAAACATAGATATATTTAGGAACTCACATAAGAACCATCCAACAAGAAAACACCCAAGTTATACTTGGTGAAATGTAAAAGTAGCATCCCGTACTACTACTTACATTTAGTTCTCCTCATAAATCACCATAGACTCGGCACATAACATTTATCATATACAAACCTTTCATTATACAAAACATAATATCTACATGCTTCCTTAAAATTAGACATAAAGTCACGTTACTATCATTTACATAATATTATGACCAATTCATACTTTCCAAATTATGAAACACCAAGACTCCCTCCAAATGTCTACTTGTGCAATGGTTAGATGGAAACCCACTCCACTACCTATCCTCAGTACTACACCCTTAAGTAGACTTAGTTCATTTACATTCATTTGTGGGGGCAAGTTTTAATCCACATAGACTATGGTAGGGTCATAATCTTAAGACTTTACATGGAATCTCCAGTATCAACACCTATGCGGGCGTATACTGAAGGGATAAAGAGATTGTTACTAAGTAACTCATTCTCTACTAACAAAGCGCACTCATCTCAAGAGGTATATTGGAAACAACATCTCTACTCACAAAGTGTACCCCCCCCCTTTTCAAATCCTCTCGGTGCTAAGCATAACTCCCCCACAGAGTCTTAAACAATCATAGACTATAGGTTAAGGGATAACTATTTAGTACTATATAAACTAACAAAGAATACTTATCCCTAGAGGTTACTTTTGTACACCACATCTCAACTAACAAAGGGTATCCAACCTCAAACCTATCTTAGAGAGCTCTTGGTAATAGTGAGGTTTATACTAAACAGTTCATCTCAACTCAAGAAGAGTGTTCACCCAAACTTCCCCCCCCCCCTCCCCTATTTCATATCATAGGAATAGTAGGTATGGTATGGACACTTCATCTCTACTGACGAAGAGTATCTACCCTAAAATTCCCCCATTTCATTCATAACTTCATTCGTACTTTCAAAGTGTGTGTGTGAGTACATGCGAACATACTATCACATAATCACCATAATCTATAACATTTACTTATAAACATGCTCATACCTACATTCATCGTACTTCACACACTATGATGCTTCACATAAACATATACTTAATTTAGACACAATGCCAAGTCACTCAAAATTAACTAAGGTAGCTAGAGCCTCACATGTTCCTAAAAATGTAAATTACTTGTAAATAAAGTTGTTTACAGCATGTATAGGTGATGTCCCAAACCCCCACCTACACAAAGCAACTTCCCTTAGGTTATCGTAGTTAGGGTCCTAGTCATTTACTTCCATTGTCCATTTTACTTTAAGGAAACTATAGCCTTAACCGACACTAAGACCATAGGTGCTAAACATGGAATTTGGTGTTTTAGCGCCTTACACCGAATGAAGGTGCTCCACTTAGACAAAGTAGAACATTAACATATTCTAGCATATTAGGTGATATCACTTGCTAGATACTATGTTGCAAACATAGTTTATGGAACTTCGAGGTACATATGGAAACCCTCTTTATGCCTATTGAGGCATTGTAGTTGTCCACCTTGTGAGGACAATGGTGAACAATCCTTCCTACATTGGGAAGGGGCACCCCTCATCTAAGTTCCCTCGGTGCTAAGCAAAGTTCCCTTTATTGAAAAAACATTGTTATCTTTACTTAATAAAATGTAGGCTTGGGAGAGTTTAACCCCTCATATGCTTAGCTCATAGGTCATAGATGAGAGTTCATCAACCAATATCAAGTGAGAAACCCTTTCACATGGACATCGCATATTCAAGCACCATCTAGTTTAGGGTACTCTTAGGAACACCTTCCAAGCACCCCTATATTGACTAGATCAATATACATGTGTGCGTGTGTATACATCTATGTGAGCAATCCTTTCACATAACACATTATGGACGTACATGTTCATACATTAATTCATAAGTGTATTTATGAGAAATACTTTCATATAAACACATTAAGACACTATGCACGTTCATAACATAACCATGCATTCATATTCATGTACATAGAAAACCAAACCTAGGAACTATCCTATCAAGGCACACATGTGCAATGCATACAAAAGGTCCCACACACTTGCCCATACTAGTATACCTATCAAGTCATCTTAGTTAAGGGATACAAAACATACTTCATGGACATGTACTTTACATTCATTGTAGTCGACACACGTGCATATGAGAATACCCTTTCATTAGACACCATGAACCTATACTACTCATAAGCATGCATGAAATGTGAGTTTGTGTACATTGGTCAACATGATCACATAATGTCTATCAACAACACATTGAGGCAGCCACTCTTAAGACCACAATGCACAACCAAGAATAGACCACACGAGACATACTAGCATAGGAGACAAGCTAACTTCACACTACACTTGAGACTCCTAGCATTGCATTCACACCTTAATTTAGGAGTACATAGGTAGGGCTCATTAACCATTATAAATCATCAATAGAAGCACCTAGTCAAACCGTAACTTAGTCACTCATATGCTTGTAACATTAGCAATACAACCTACATCACAACTAGAATGGAAACTAGGCATAAGCTTCACATAGTGTGATCATCATAACCACACACTCATATAACATCAAGTTGCCATCAATTCCATAATCAACACATATATAGCTTGAAAAGATTACACACTCCCACCATAAGTGGAACATACCACACAATGCCATCAAAGGCCAAAAATCTAGCAATTCTATAGAAGAGAAGAAAGAATAGGGTCAACTTACAATACCTCGTAGCTTTGATCATCATTGATAAATACCAATAATTAAACATAAATATATGAACAAAATAATTACTAAAGATACCATTTACATAAACGAAATCATACTTTAAACATTATGGTTTCAAGATCATATAAAGTACAATATTTCATCAAGTCTTAGAAAGTGGACAAATATAGATCAATCTAGCCAATCCCTAAAAGTTTATCATCATTGATCACTCATTCAACGATTCATATTCAATTAACATGATTAACAATAGTAATAGGCAATTCAACTTAATTTAAACATAATTATACCAACATAAAATCAAGATCACAAAACCCACATTATAGGCCAAATTAAAAAATTAGGAGTATCATGGTTTCATCATAAAATATGATTGGAATTAATCTAAAACATTATATAATCATCAACTTATCATAAACATGCTTTTGAAATCAATTTGAGAAAGAACCCATGGCTAGATTGGAATGGAATTTTGGTCTTTGTAATATATTTTTTAAAATCCTTGATTGACTCCTTAGATGAATGTATAACTAAAAATGAAGGATTACCATACATTTCTACATGATAAGCCCGCAAGAAATTGAAGAAGAAACCATGAAAATCAGCCCTAGCTTGAACTTCAGTTTTTTCCTCAATGGAGGTTTGAGAGGATTTGAAGAGAAGAGAGATTTGAGATTGATTTCTTAATGGGTGTTGGGTTTTAGGCTTGGTAAAGGGGTTGAATAAGTCATAAAAAACATTTTATAACTGTCTCCCAAAGTTACCAAAACACCCCATACTTATTAGGAGTTTTAGACATGTCAAAGTTGACTTTAAAACGATGCAATCAAATCTAGGAGTAGCTCCGCATCGTGGAGGCAGCCTCTGATTCTGCCCCAAATAATTTTTGAGGAAGTGTGCCTCATGTTGGGCGCGCGACGCGAGGGCACTCCATATTTGGCTGTGCACGCTGCCTTGGCAGCCTCCTTATCCAACATTTCGATCCTTCTCTGGTGTCCCTAGGGTGGTTCCTGGGGAGTCGTAGCCTAACCTTTTGACACTAAACATGTCTATAAGAATCAAGTGTCACCCCTACAAGGATACACTAGCACGTCCAAAGACCAACTTGTACTTCTTGGACGTTCGGGATGTTTGACCTTCAAATGACTTCAATTCAAGTATACATACTATAAAATACTTAATTAACATATTTAAACCTTTTTAAGCACATATGAAGCTCTAGAACTCTAACTCATTTTGGGGTCTCAGTATATCTCCCGCTTGGGAACATTCGTCCTTGAATGACACTTGGAACACTTTAATCAAACAAGGACTTCATTGACTCATAGAGAAGCTCACACATAATTCATAACATCATCAAATAGAAGTCAAGCACCGAACTTACAAGGAACATAAACTTCAAACCAAATTAGCACTCAATGAAACACAAGCAAGCAAAACATTTATTCATTGACTTTCAAAATGCATCAAACACTTAGGCTCTTTGTCATGTTATAGGACTACATCTTCTCCTAATCAACATAGGTATTTACATTTCATTCATTAGATCTCATTATGCAACCACCTTTAAGTCACATACAAGAAAGTTAAACATGTAACAACCCGAAATAATATGCGAAGTAATGCCTAAACGTACCTAAATGCCTAGATTAGACCGGGTTCACACGGCTTGATGCGCGTTGACCAGACCTCAGAACCCATGTACCATCCAAGCCAACCAACTTGGTGAGTTAGTGAGCTAGGCAAGTGGGTCCAGCCATGTAGGGCACCCGAATATAAGATTCACCGATGAGTCTTAACGGACTTGAAAGCGTACCTTAGGTTTGGAGGTCTAGGGTAAAATTGTCTTTTCAGGATAAGGGTAGTATTGTAATACCCTAAATATTTATTAATTAATAATTAATTAATGTGAATAATGGACAATTCGGTAGGTTGACCCGAATTTGTAGCCTTTTCGCGAGTGGAACTTCATCCGGGTTCGATCCGTGTGAAGCAATGTTAATATTGAATTAATTAATATTAATTATCTGATTTAAGTAAGGCATGATGATCATTTCACCTAAACCTTAAAAAAATCATTTAAATAAATAACAAGGATCCTAGTTGACTAAGTCTTCAACTAAAATTCTTGACTATACTCTCATCTCTCCCACTCTCATTTCACGACTTTCTCACTCTCTTCTTCACGTTATTTATCCGCAAAAATATCAAAAAATCAAAGTCATCACTTGAAAAAATGCACACACTCAAAAGAAAAACAAACTAAAAACGAAAACGAAAGCATCTACAACGGTTTGCGCGTGAGTTTTGCGAGAAACATTTGTTTTGGTGGGAGTTGCAGACATTGAGATCAGATTTGAAAGGTGTTAAATGACGAGAAAAAGGATGTTTTTTCTTCCTCTTGGTCACTTTCACAAGAGACCCCTAAGTTTAGTTGAATTCTGATCCAAAAACTAGGATGTTCTCCCGTTGCATGTCCCAGTCACTAGCTCCCATCGATTGTTGAGGTTGGGTATGTTTTCTGGTAGAATTAGGGAATATATTGTTTTCGTTTTGAGTTATGTGTTTTGTATGTATGTTTGGATTTATGTGGTTATTAATTCTGTTGATTTTAACTCTTGAGTATTCTTAGAAATGAGGAAAATGATGTTATAATTCGGCTCTCTGATTATGCACACTTCTATGTTGATACATCGTCGATTGCTTCATATGAAGGTGTGATTTGTGATGAACTTACAAAGAGTCTGATACCACTCTATGCGAACTCAAATTGTATATGCACAGATAGATATCCATGCACTCAACTTATGATAATCTAGCCATCCTCATCGACATGCATTCGCTTAAGAGAGTGAATACACACACCTATCAATAGTTATTGAGTATGATTGTGCGAAAAAATGAGCCCAAAATACATGGACAATAAATGTAGTTCCGGCTAGCCATGCCTAGACTTCAGAATAAAAAAAGGTTGTGCGAGAGTCATGGATGATCTACGATAACCACCATTAACAGGCCCCAAGCATCAAGTACCAATACACCTATAAAAAATTCAATAAATAAATGGAACTATGGCGTAAAGAGGGTTATTAAATGGCGGGGCCAGGTAAGGCTCAAGTTGCACTCTCGGATGAGGAATTAAAGAATGAAAGACACATAAATAAAATGAAGTTAGTTAGAGCGTGAAAACTCACCAAATAACCCCTCCCAACTACGTGAGGACATTGTACTTCTGCGAAAACTAAATAAAAAGTAAGATAGTTAAGTACCCACGATCTCTCGAAGTCCCTCGATCCTCTCGCATATATAACAGAAAAGTCAATTAGAGCTAAAAGTACAGAAAGAACACTCGCTCCCACGGCTGTTCGGCATTCAAGATTTTGGTCTCAAAAATCCATAGTCTAAAGATTTAAAGATTACAACGAAATATTTAAGTAGTAAAACTACTTCAGCTGTTGTGTACTCATATGATAATGAAATCGTGTGCCTTGGGCAATAAAAAAATTATATATAGTGTCTAAGCGGTGCAGTGAAAAGAATTTATTATGATGTTTATCCCTATGTATTTGTATATATCTTCTGTTTCAAAAGCTCCTTGGTCT